>LPNX010150822.1:10647-29876 GCA_001517045.1 Pseudotsuga menziesii | reverse complement strand
TGGAAGTCGCATAATGAGGTGGACCTTGACTAGTAGGAGCTACAAAGCCATAGTTGGGAGAGTAAGCAGGTTGTGAATACCCACCTCCATAAGGTTGAGGGACCTGTCCATATTGCGCCCCATAGTAGGGTCCATAGGTCATCGGCTGCGATGGACCATGAGACACTCCATAGGTAGGGATATACATTCTGAAAGTAGGAATATACATACCAGAAGTAGGGATATATGTCGAAGAAGTAGCAACTTGACCTCTAGACACATGAACATAACCCCCTGAAACAATGGGTGGTATGTAGGCTTGAGACACAACTGGTCTAGTAACTGTAGTATGGATCTGACTCGTAGCTACATGATGACTCGAAGGACCACGAGAGTAAGGTGGAGAGTTCGCATTTGAAGAACTCGGAAGCGAGGACGAAGGAATCTCTGTAAGAAGATATGTGCTAGTGCCTATCGTCACTCGTCTAGAACCTGGTATCGCTATGGGATCACTAACTCTAGACCTAGAAGGTACATAAGATGTAGCTTCCACCGCTGGGATGGAAGGTGCAATGTGACTAGCACTCCCAAACCTCTCCGCAAGGTAAGGCATGGGAATGCCCCCAGGTATAGTGTTAGGATCAAAGTCAGATTCAACATGGAATGTCAAATCATGCATAGGAAAACCAATGGTAACATAACCACCATAGCTGGTGCTAGGAGGGTCAAAATGAGTCTCGGCATCTTCCGGCATTCCATACCGGTATCTGGTCAATGGGGAATCTGGCCTAGTATAAGTAGGTCTATCATGTAAAGATCCTATCTGGGAAATAACGGGACCAATCTCAGCTATGTTAGGTGAGGGATCATATGTAGGAGTAAGTTCCCCATCGTCAATACGAATAGGAGGAGGTGGGTCAGGAATAATCTCTGAATGATCCTCCATGGTGTGTGAATCAATGTGTGACATGGTCCACCTGGACCGACCAGGCCCCTCTCCCAAAGGAGGAGGAGAAGTGGAAGGCGGAAGTCCTGCTAACCGACGAGAATGGCGCGGAACCGCACCCAACTCCACAATGACTCAACAAAAAAGCAAAGACTCTCTATTTACGTCAACCGTAGGCCAACTAGCGTACACAGAGCAATCACTATCAAATCTAAAGCCAAAAGCAAGCAAACAAGGGCTGGATAAGTGAGCTCCCGAATGTGGCCGGTATGTCTCTCCTAGGAGAGGCTTGAGAGGCCCTTGTCACCACAAGCGGAGGTTCAAAACCAATTATTGTGGCCCTCAGCTTCAACGCGTATAGCGACTGTGCTGTCCGACCCCAGCCTGGCCGGGACACATGCATAATAACCTCTACAGGTACACCCTCGATATCCTAGGTAAGGTCACTAAGGTCACCTCGATATAATCAATGCTCAGGTGGACAGTCGCAGGCGTGATTGACCATATGGGCAGGGTAGCAAAGCCCGAAACTCCCGAAAGAGCCCCCAGATATTAATACAATCCTGGCTATATCGCCGGTGCTACACAGTTACCAACCAGGGGTTATCCCGATCAAAAACCGCTCACACTGCCTAGTGCTTGACTCCCTTTTGAGAGGAGCTTCCTGAGAACGCTGGTTATATAAAGGATTTCACACACTCCCTGGACAGACACCTAGTTGTTGTAGTTTAGTGATCTTGGAGAATTAACTTTCAATGAACTATTCCAAGATCCTAAAACCTAAGCTTGTTGGTGCACCCTAAAAAGAAAAAGAGTGTAATTCATTTTATTTAGTGTTGATTTTAGTTTGGCTTTATTTACTCAAAAATAGGATATGGCCGTGCAACTAATGGTGTTATGACGCAACAAGAAGTAAAATGCACTCCTAAAAATCAATGCAAATGCATTGTGTTCATGAAAACAGGGTATGCGTACTACGTGAATGCACAATTTCTTCTTCAAATGCTGAATGCAAATTTCCTATATGAATTCCTAACTATTACTCCAAAGCAAATCTAGATCTAATGGAAGTACAATGCAAAATGCATAATGCAATGCATGATGATAAGCAAATATTTAGGATTTTTTGAAAATAAAGAGATACAAAAAGCAAGAGAATGATTCTAACCACCCCAGACTCTGCAAGCACACATAAACAACATTCCAGCAAAGAACTAAGGCAAAGGACTCTAATGCACTAATCTCAAACAAAAAATCAAAGATGCCATGACAAGAATTTTCCTAAAAAGAAAATTTAGGCTAAAAAACGTTTCTGGTCAAAAACAGAGGCCTTAACAGACTCAGGCAGTGCCAAAGGAGACTCAGCAACTAACAGCATTCACCCAGTAATCCACAATCTTCCACAAAAAGGTAAAAAACTAGGGTATACGCGACTGTGCGCAGTGAACCCGCGTGTATACGCGGAAATCCCAGGGGAAACCGCATGTATACACGACTGTAAATGACAAACCCACGTATAGGAAGAAAAAGATGCAAAAAATTCAGGCAAATAGACAGGCTGAGACTAAATTCACACCAATCAGGCTCTACCAGGAATAAATGCCCCCATACCCAACACAGAAACAAAAGAGAGAGAGCACTTCAAATACATTGAATGCCAAAAGATCAACCCCCAAAGGACAATTACTAGGAACTCCCTAGCGGAGTCGCCAATTCTGTTACGGAGAGAAATTCCTATGGCTTGGGGTACCACAACAGACAGCTAGACTCCAGAAATCAATCTTTCCCCAATATGCAATAGAAATTAAAAACATCTAACACTAAAGGATCGTACTTCGTACCTTATTCCGAACGGTTGAAGTAGATCCCCATTGAGCTTTCCAATCTTCAGCTTGAATTGTTATAGCACGTCCTCAACAACAAGTAAACAATACAAGCATACTATATTTCATGGTGTTAGATCTATTCTAGCATATATAATCAATAATGTATAAGCATTTGACATATTCCAATGGATGCAACATTCATTCAAATACACATTATTGGACAGGAAAAGATATTTCTATTAATATGAATCAGAGATTACAAGTGACAACCTCTGACGGCACGTCTGCGATCTGGAGAAACTGAATCCCCCACTTGGGCCTCCACCACCTCAATCCTCCATCACTTCGATAGCAGGCTCACTAGCAAAGGCAAGCTTGGGAAGAACACAACAGTGCTCCAAAGGGACAAAGGGATGCAGACTCAAGTATAGTTCTGGCAACAATGGACTATAGTTTCGGTACTCTCAATTCTCTCTTATGCTTTCAATGTCTCAATGGTTCCTTATATAGCTTTCCAAAGTGATACTGAAAGGTCGAATCCGTGCGATCTCAAGGCATATGGAAGGCCAGGAGTCATATGAGTCGGATTCAAGGCAAGGAATGATCCAACAGTTTTGGATTATGTACACATCCTGATGTACGCGACTATATAGGGAATATCCACGTATGTACGCGGTTATCGGGGAAAAGGCCGCGTATATCATTTTTCTAATGTTTTAGGGATGGTCAATGATACATCAAAAGACAATAAATGGTCCATAGGGAATAATGAGTCTGCAGTGGGATAGGGGAAGGCCATACAATGTGTGATTCACCTAGTGTGGTGAAATCCGCTATAATAGGGGAAATTGGAAATTTTGTAGTGATCTACATGGATGATATCATAGTCTACTCCAAGTCTGACAGGGAGCATCTGCATCATCTAGAAAAAGTGTTCATGAAATGTAGGAAGTTTGGTATATCGTTGAATCCAAAGAAATCCAACTTTGCATTAGAAGAGGGAAAATTGTTGGGCCATATAATATCCAAAGATGGCATAAAGATTGATCCTGAGAGGGTGAGTGCCATTTTGAAAGTAGGTGAACCACGGATCAAAAAGGAGATACAATCTTTCTTGGGGTAGGTGAATTTTCTGAGAAGGTTTGTGCCAAGTTTCGCTGAGATCCTAATGAACATCACCAATATGTTGAAAAAGGGGCATGAAATAAAATGGAATACTGAAGCTAGACAGTCCTTTTGGGAAATCAAGAAGGCAATTCTAGAGGCTCCCATATTAGTGAGTCCAGATTTTAGTAAAGATTTCTTGATATTTTCATATGCTTCAGAATATACTATAGCTGCTGTTTTATTGTAGAAAAATGACGATAACTTGGAACAGCCCATAGCATTCTTCAGCAAAATGTTGAGGGATGGTGAATTGAAATATGATATTATGGAGAAAAAAGCATATTCTTTAATTAAAGCATTGAAGTATTTCAGAATATATATCTTACATTCACATATAATTGCTCATGTTCCATCTACTGCAGTAAAGGGAATCCTGACTCAACCAGATCCAGAAGGCAGGAGAGCAAAATGGATTGATACATTATTGGAGTATGATATCGAAATGAAGCCTACCAAACTAATTAAAGGACAAGGATTAGCTAAAATGATGGCTAATTCTAATTGTGAAGCTTTGCAAATTAATTTCATTTCTCATCAAGCTAATCAGTTGGATACGGAGGTAGAAGTAATGATTGATTTTGTGGCATCTCCATGGTATTCTGATATTGTATATGTCCTCCATAATTTGCAAGCACCAGAAGGATTAAGTAAATCAAGAGCGAGATCTGTAAAGTTAAAATCTGCTAAATTCTGTATCATAAATCGGTATCTTTATTGGAAAGACCCTGGAGTAGTGTTGCTAAATTGTCTTTTGGAAGATGAAGCTCAGTAGATTGCCAAAGAATTTCATCAGGGAGACTATGGTGGACATCATTCTTGGAAAGTGACTGCGAACAAAATCCTAAGGGGCGGTTATTATTGGCCTACATTATTTTCAGATGTGTATAAAGAAATCAGTAAATGTCATCAATGCCAAATTTTTTACGGTAAGAGAAAAGTATTGCCTCTCCCTTTGAATCCAATAATAGTTGATGCTCCTTTCCAGCAGTGGGTTTTGGATTTTATTGGTGAAATAAACCCCAATTCATCAGGTCAGCACAAGTGGATTTTGACAGCCACAGACTATTTTACTAAATGGATAGAAGCAATTCCTACCAGGAGAGCCACTGAAGATGTGATCATGGATTTTCTTAAAGAAAACATATTGGCTCGATTCGGGTGTCCAAAAAGGATAGTAACAGACAATGCAGGTGCCTTCAAATCCAGGAAAATGATTAATTTTTGTCATAAGTATCACATAAGTCTCAATCATTCAACTGTCTATTATCCTCAAGGAAATGGGTTAGCGGAATCTTCAAATAAGAGCCTAGTGAGGATCATCAAGAAGCTATTGGAGGATAATAAGAGGTCCTGGCACACCAAGATAAAATACGCTCTATGGGCCGACAGGATTAGCACTAAAAGGGCAATCGGCATGTCTCCTTTCTAGCTAGTGTATGGGACTGAAGTGGTTTTTCCAACGTCATTAGGGGTTCCAGTTATGAGATATTTCCAAGATCAACAAGAAGAACCAAATCACATACAGAGAAGGATAAATCAGATCATTGAACTGGAAGAACGGAGAAATAAAGCTTATGACAAAGTGCAATCTCATCAGGAGAAAATGAAAAATACTTTTGACAGAAGAATCAAGGAAGAACAGTTTCAAATTGATGACCTGGTTTTGAAGTGGGATGCTCCTAATGAAGACAAGCATGGAAAATTTGATCCTATGTGGGTAGGACCTTACGTTGTTGCAGGATATAGAGGGCAAAACGCATTTTTGCTGGAATATACAGATGGGGTTCTTCTAGAGAGCAACCCTATTAATGGAAGGTATCTGAAGCACTACCTATCCTGAGGAGGAAGGTAAAATTTGTATCATAGACTGTACATACTTATTTTTCTTTACAAATCAAAATGAGTGGTAGGCCGACTATATTTGAAGCTCGTAGTGAAAGCCCTAAGATTTAGGAAGCATACCATTCCTTTTCTAAAAATATATAAAAATGATATATTTACAAAAAGCAAAAGATGAGTTTTCTAGAAGTTATTATGAAAAATCAAAAGAAGGCACCTGGTCAACGAGTTCTTTGATACCTCACAGGGAGGATATCATCCCCAGATGGAGCTAGTTGTTAACACATATATTTAGCACAGGGATGAAAAAATCATGATGAAGGAGAAATAATAGTGGCTTGTCAAACTTTGGTTAAATGGTTTAGTATAAGAGTATGATGAGGAGCGAGAACGATGAAGTTGTAAAAAGATCTAATGGTGCGAAGTGAAGAGTTGAAGATCAATGGCCTATACTATCTCCGCTCTCTAAGAGGTGCGAGGAAGATAAATCATGTCCGAGCATTTAATAGGATACACAGATCAATGGCTCTTGATTCGGCTCGAAGAGATCCACGATCCGTGTAAACTCCGCCGTATGAAGTTGCATGTTCATTAAAATAGTAGAGCCCAGTGGAATCAAGTATATGCCACTCGATCTGACGGTGATAAGATAAAGGCATATCATATCAACGATCGTGGATAACTCCGGAGCCTAGACTTTCATGGTAGTTAAGACCCAAGCACTCGGGGGAATCGAGTATATACTTCTTGATCTAATGGAGGAGAAGTAAAGTTAGATCACATCAATGGTTGGGACTGATTTTGGAGTGGAAACTTGCGTGGGGGATAAGTCCAAGGCTCCCAGCGGAATTGGATACACGCCACCAAATATGATGGCGTAGATATAAAGTAGATCACATCGATGGCTGTAGATGGTTCCGGAGCATAAAGTTGCACGAAGGATAAGACCAAGACATCCAGCGGAATGAGTTACGTGGTGCAAGATCCAAGGGTTGAAATTTGAAGGCAAATAGATCAATGGTCACGAATCGATCCAGAGTGTGAAAATGTGTGACAGTTAAAATTTAAGAGTGGTGGCAGAATATAAACCATTGTACACGTGTCTGATTGTGATAGAATCTGGAGGCAAAAGTAGTTTAAGGAAAACCGTCGAAAGGACGCTCCGGAGTGGGGTCCTATAAAAGGCAGTTGACTTGCTCCATGGGTATTCTATTGGTGTCGGATGAATGAAATAGACCCGCGGCTTCGTCAACTTTCAACTGTCAGTTTCCAAAGCACACACCACTACATTTAACAGGTAAGCCTTGATACCCAATTTTCTTCTGCCTGAATTGCCATTATCAATTGAATTATGGACAAGAAAGAGGAATTACAGAGTGGTCATATTATAGATGACAGAGAGGAGTATTTGGTCGATAGAGATAGGGGTGTATGTGACCCCTTCCTATCTGTAGGAAGCGTGTCCATTAGTAAAGAAAGATTGTGGTATTACCACTCACAGGGAAATGATATATTGACTGTATGTAAATCCTTTCTGTATTACTTCGCCCTCGAACAAACCCTCCATTTCTCGGAATTCACAGAATGGCGTGTTGTTAACTACTCCCCTTCTCATAGAATTATCATGAGCCAATCCACATCCCAAATACTTTGTAAATTCAATGCTACAGTCATCCGCGAGAACCTCAATCTGCCTGAAAATTATCCTGATAATTGTGAGTCAGTGAATGAGTCAACCATTACTGAATTTTACAAGAAATGTGAAACTAAAACCCGTTGCCAATTCCTATCTAGTATTCTGAAAGATGGTCAATCTTTAGATGGTTTTTTCTTACCTTACCCTGTGCATATTTTTAAAAATGAAGTCCAATTGGTAGTATCTCTAGTCTGTCAAATATTAGGTCTTGATGATGATTGTCGCGTGGGCAAAGTTGTCCTTGGTTTTTTGTTGAGAATAAGTTCCTTAGGCTCTGAATCTCAATCAATTCATGTGTTTAGTCTAGATGAGTACCTGGCTGAATCAATCCATCTTCAGTTAAGTGAGTTTACAAAGGTTTGGTTCTTTAGATTTCAGACGTACTTGTTCAACATGTTGTTATGTTCCAATGTCACTGAGCTGCAATTTTTGAATACTGTCTGTTCTTCTGATTTGCCGAAGCAAATCAACATATTCGAATATGCCAATTCGATTATGTCAAAAGTGTATAAAATGTTGTTTGATGAAGAATTGCCTCGTGTTTTGGACGAGATGAAATGTTTGATGTAGCCTTCACCCGAAGACCAAATTGGAGATTGGATCCTGCATAAAGACTCCACTGTGTTAAGAGTATATGGATTTACCAGACAACCTTATAAGTTACCTGCATTCCTCACCTCGAGGATTTTTTCTTTAGAATTCATGAGACAAAGGTTGCAGTCTGAAGAAGAACATTTTGGAGCTTTTAAAAAGTCTTCAAATATTAAATTCCCCCTGAAGGTCGGTTCTTTAATTTTCAAAAGTAAAGTTGCTTTAGTGTTCATAGAGAAATTGCTGGAGAACATGGATTTCCAAAAAGAGCCAAAGATAAATTATGATCCCCACCATGTAATCTCCTTGAGGAAGGAGGCCAACAAGAACAAACCATTTGATCACCAGTTTATTGAAGGTCTGGCTAAAACATCCAATTTGTTGCAGTTTACCGAGATTTCAAGGTCTAATGAAGATACACATACTGTACCTGTCACAGCATCCCAAACAACAGAGGATACTAGTATTGTGATTAAGAGAAGTCTGTCTGAAATTGAAAGTATGGAAATTGACGAAGATGGACCGCATAAAAAGGCAAAGTTGTTTCAAGGTGGTGAAATTGTAAATGAAGAAATTTCTGATGGTTTCAAAAAGGTTGCTCTAGTTCTAATGAAGGTTGTGCAAGTAAATCAGTTCTCTTTTAAAAGTGTGGATGGTTCAAAATTAAGCTCGGTCTTTAAGTCAAAGGAGGAACTCAAAGCCAGTTACATGGAGAAAAGAAAGCAGTCTCTGGAAGAGACGAGAAATTTGCTTCCACGGGTAAGAAATTTGTACAGTCCAAAAACTTCTCTGGTTTCTGCTAGGGATGTTGAAAGAAATACATTCAAGTTAGCCATGGTAAACGACAAAAAGATTTCAGAAATGGAGATCTGGTTGGATAAGATCAGTGCACCATATAGGATACAACTTCATAAATAAACTAGTGATATCATTTATTCATATTTGTTACAAGCTATGGTAAAGATAAATAAATTACAAATTTTGACAGATAAGTTAGAGATTCAACTGAGACATGAAAGAGTCGAAAATAAGGCAAATGCCATCCAGATCAAGAAGCTTCAAATAGATATTGTCAGTTCAGATAACACCCAGGAAGTCAGGAGAATGCTAGAAGAAAAAGACAATGCTCTCCAAATGTTGAAGAAGAAATTGAAAATCCCAGGTTCTGAGCATGTTCAGTCCTCTGAGTTATTGGCTCTGCAAGAAGAAAAAGACAAGATCCATCAAGAGATGATGGAGTATAAAGGGAGAGCTGTTGAGTTACAGGAAGAAAAGGACAAGTGGGAGGCCAAACGAAATGAGCTGTTATCTCAAATTTCCTTGATGAAGAAAGATCAAATTGATGAGAAGGAGATTATGGAGGAGTTAATGAGTCAGACTCCCATAGGTGAAGACTTGTCCATTGTGAATATCGAGAAGCCATTGGATGATTTTTCTGCGAATGATCTATTGGTGCCTATGTCCCAGGTTAGCCTAAAAGATGAAGAAATCAAAGAGCTAAAGACAGAGAATGCAAAGATCAAGTCTTAACTGGCCAAAATGAATGAAAGTAAAAACAAAATACTACAAGATAGAAACTAGTTGCAAAAGAAGTTCAATGAATTGAAGGAGAAAATCATAGGTAAAGGTCCCCTGCAAAGAGAAAAACACATTATTTGGGACACATTATGTACAGAAATTACCAAATTCAGGCATTATCTGAATTTCATTGATGATCAAAATATTTTCATCAATTTGGCCCACCAAAGATTAAAGCTAGTGAATGAACACATGGGAAAAAGACCTCTTACCACAGCTCAAAATGCGCTGAACTTTTTAAACTCATTGACATATCAGAAATTACATGATATGGGGATATAAGACAAGATATCCATAGTGCTGTGGGCTAAGAAATTTATCAACAAACATCATTTAATGAAGACGGTCCAAGACAGAACTGATGAAATGGTTGCACAGGTCGATAACTTCAAGCATGATTTCAAGGAGCTGTTCAAAGACGGCTTTCCTTCCTTTTGGGATGAGGAGGGATGGATGTTTTCATAGGAGCACTATCACAGCTTGCTATTTCAGAATCGCATGGACCACTCTAAATTCGATGACTTGGAAAAGAGCCTAACAGGAAAAATTATTGTGGACAAATTGACAGAAGATTTCGAAATTTTACAGCAGTTCGCAATTATCAGAAGCAGATTGCCCAAGGTGTCATATGAAGCTTACATGGAACTTGAAGTGTCAATTAGGCAAATGATGGAATGTGATACCCCAAGCGTAGAACAGTGGAAAGCTGTGGAGAGATTCGGAAAGACCAAATACATCTTGCATGCATAGAGACAGGTGTTATACAACATGGGGCTGACTGGATGAAGACATGGAGCTGACTGGATGAAGATGTTTTACCAAGCTGATTTTTACTTTATGATCTGTTAGGATTGGAGCAGTAATTTATTCCTAGAAGTTAGGGATTTAGTTACAAGACTCTAAATTAAGCCGATCATTCAGTTGTGAATCTTCTTGGAAGATCTATTTTTTTTGTATATATTGGCATCTTTTTTATGAGATGGGGGTTGGAACCCATCGTTTTGTGGAATGATTTTGGAGAACATATCTATTTTTGAATAACAAAGTGAATGCATAAAGGTTTATCAGAGATTCCTGTGTCATTGATATTACAGTCTGTGCTTCTTTCTTTATGTGATCGTATTTTCCCCAGTGTAACACTTCATTTTGTTTCTTCTTCATATCTGAAATACAGCATCGGGTGATTAGAATTCTCATGTTTATGCTCTAGTCATCATTTCAGATATTTTATACATTTTTCTGCTAAAGTTGATATAGAATTCATCTTTGATGCTCTGTATTAATGGGTTGTTTCCTCGTCTCTTCTGTTTCACCTAGATTAAATTGAACAACTGTGATGAAGTGATTATATTGCCTTTGATGAATCTCATGTATATGTCTTTGTGATTTCTTTATACGTGTGTGACTCCATGCCCAATGGTTATGTGATTGTTTCACCCATACATACAAATTTTTAAATGTTGTTTTATATCTGGTCTTGTTAAATATGTATTGAGAGATCCCTCTCTGGAAGAAAACACCAGTTTCTTTTCAAAGTGGTTTTGCTGTTACCTTGGAGTTTACGTTTTACAACCTGGGTACATTCTGAGTGCTAACAGGTTTGATTTCCTGTATCCAGATAAACCCAAATGTGTGTTGTCTTGGCTGTATAGTCTGATAAACCCAGCTGAAGGTTGGCTTAACTGTGTGTGATATGATCTAGCTGTGTGTGAGTCTATTGTTCCCTAGTTCCTTGTGTAAATCATGCCCATCTTATGGGTGGAAGTGGTGTTGAGAGATTAATGAACACACTAGCATATGGTTGGGTGGAACATTGCAACGACATAGCTAGTTGCCGGACAAATTCATCTTCAAGATAAGTATTCTCTATTATGTTATTTCTGTAATGTATTTTCTTGTGAACATGATTGATTATGTTGAATTCTTATTAATGAATGAAGTAGGTTTTATTGCTGATTAAATGTCCCTGCATTTGCATATGTATATGCCTTGTATGTTTCAATGTATTTTGCTTATGATCATCGAGGCTAGAAGCATGTTTACAGAGTCAGTATGAATATGGCTTAAGTGTTTCTACAACCTGGAATCTACTTGTGTAAGTCGGAAGGTGGGATGTAGAAAGGGGGAAAAAGGTTAAGGTAATAAGTTGTTTTTCCAATTTCTGAGTTCCACAATGGAAGTTGGAAGATGGAAAGCTGAAAGATAGGTGGTCGTTTCGTTGAGTTTATGATACCCGAGTTCCGTAATGGAAATCAAAAGGGAGGAATTCAAAAGGAGGAAGGTCGTTAAACGATTCCATCGAAAAAAATTCTTATGATTTTTGAGTTCTGTAGCGGAAGGAAGAAGGGAAAAAGTCAAAAGGAGAAATAGTTAAAGGACTGTGATTGTTCCATGATTTTTTGGATTCCCGAGTTTCACAACGGAAGGCAGAAGGGTGGAATTCAGAAGGTGGAAGTTGGATAAAGGATTATGTTGTTCGTTAGTATTCTGATTGTTGAGTTCCATAGAAGAATGCGGAAGTGGAGAAGGAGTAAGGTGGAAATAGGTTTGAAGGACTTTGTCACACATTGTGGTTCCAGTTTTTGGATTCCGCAGCGGAAGGCGGAAGGAGGAAGTGCAGAAAGAGGAGTGCGAAAAGGACAGGTTTAATGCAGAAGCAGATTTTTGGTTACATAATGGATCTGTTCAAGGCAGAGTGACTGTTACAGTGGTTTTCAATATTGAGACTAAATGTTAAAGGATGAACATGACCCATGACTATGCTAAAGAGAAATAAATAATAAGTTTTAAATTATTCTGCATATCAGTCAGGTGTATGGGAACATCAGAACAGTGGGGTAGTGTCGGGGTACATTACATTGTGGTATCAGAGCGATGTAAGTCATGGCCTATGAACTATGTGAGTTATGGGTACACGACTGTTACAGAGAGAAATTCCTATGGCTTGGGGTACCACAACAGATAGCTTTGACTCCAGAAATCAATCTTTCCCAATATGCAATAGAAATAAAATGTCTAACACTAAAGGATCAGACCTCGTACCTTATTCCGGATGGTTGAAGTAGATCCCGGTTGAGCTTTCCAATATTCAGCTTGAATTGATATAATACTTCCTCAACAACAAGTAAACAAGACAAGAATACTATATATCATGGTGTTAGATCTATTCTAGCATATATAATCAATAATGTAAAAGAATTTGACATATTCCAATGGATACAATATTCAATCAAATACACATCATTGGACAAGGATAGATAGTTCTTATTAATATAAATCAGAGATTACAAGATAGATACAACCTATGATGGCACATCTGCGAATCGGAGAAACTGAATCCCCCACTTGGGCCTCCACCACCTCAATCCTCCATCTCACGATAGCAAGCTCACTAGCAAAGGGCAAGCTTGGGAATAACACAATAGTGCTCCAAAGGGACAAAGGGATGCAGACTCAAGCATAAATTCCGCCAACAATGGACTATAGTTTCGTTGCTTTCAATCTCTCTATATGCCTTCAATGTACCAAGGGGTTCCTTATATAACTTCACAAGGGATAATGAAGGGTCGAATCCGAGCAATCTCAAGGCATATGGAAGGCCAGGAGTCAAATGAGTCGGATCCATGTTAAGGAAAACTCCAAAAGGATTTGGACTATACACACATCTCGATGTATGCGGTTATATGGGTCAAACCCGCGTATGTACACGGTTATCGGGGAAAATCCATGTATATCATCTTTTATATAGTTTTAGGGATGATCAAGGAAACATCAAAGGATAAAATATGGTCCATGGGGTCTAAAGAGTCTGCAGCGGGACAGGGGAAGGCCATAAAAAGTGTGATTCACCTAGAGTGGTGAAATCCGCTATAACAGATGCCCCCTAATGTGTGAGGTCAGAGGGGTCATACGATGGCCGAAATACATTATAATCCATCCCAGAAGTGGAGTGATGAAGGATCCCAAATGGAAGACCAACCACCCAATCAGCATAGTACAATGATACAACTCTGCATATAACTGCAAGTACATATAGCAGTCCCGGATACATAAGAGTACAATGGCCATGAATAGGCATAATACATGATATCACATGTGTGGTCATCGCCACATACAATATACATAGATCAGAATCTCCATGATGAAGATATACAAAGGACCATGATCTCCAAAATGGCTGAAGATATACAATAGATCAAGATCTCCATAGTGGCTAGAAATGTCTGACATATACTAGAATCAAGTCACGAGAGCTGAAATCTCATGAACACTGGCACGATCAAGGAGGTAGCATATAAGAGATGCCACCAGTCTAGAAGGTCTTCTACACAAACCACTACGAGTACATGTCCTACTATGCGAATAGAGGTGTCGAGGTCGAACATAGTAGTCCATCGTCTGATTATCGGTCATTGATGTATACCGTTAACAGACGCGAGATTACCCACCGATAATGATAATGGGAATCAAGGTACTAGAGTGCAAACTAACATGTGTGAATAGATGTGTTGAGGTCGAACACTTGAGAGAATCCATCGATCAGGGGACATTGATGTATTCCCAAGAAACTATTGATGGCGAGAGAACCTGGCACTAATGAATGCAAGTCTCAAGGCACTCAAAAGGACTCTAGATTCCAATCCCATAATAAATGATCTGAAGTCGATGGGATGAAATATACTAGAAGGAGGGCATTAAGGCATCCCCCATAATCCAACACGAGGTACTCAGCAAAGTTGTCTAATGTGGAAGGACTCGATCATAAAGTGCACGAACCAGTAACTGTACCGGGAATGGCCGACATGCAAAGTCAAGATAACTGAGTAATGGCTGACACAGGTTTCAAATTCCTTCAAACAAGAGCATAACAGCATATGGTGACTGAATGAAGGCAACATAGACTCGATATACAAACTGGGACATCTCTGTGACACAGGAGGCATCAACAGAGGCTCCATAGGGACTAGAAGCTTAACCAGTCAGTGGAGATAAACTCAGATAATGAGTACAGCTCCTAAGTCGAACTATAACCCAACCAATGGATGTGATATATAGTGCTATGTTCGAAGGCGACACGACTCGATAGCTGCCAAAAGATAACATCTTTCCTTGTCCGGCTTTTTGGTTTTTTGATTTTTTTTTTGGACTTTTTCAGTTATTTGAAAAGCTTGAAAAAAGAATAAACTAGCTTTATAGTTACAAACTAGGAGGAGATGAGTGTCATAAGGGAAAACAAACTAGTTCCAAGCAGTGGAACATACCTATGCTCAATGCAAGGATACATGTGTAGGATATCGACACTCAGGGAAAAATCCCCTCCCGGTAAAAAGGGAATCAAGATGCGAAGGATATAAAAATGGCTCTGCATGACTAGACATGAGACAAGCTCGAGCTATATGGCTGAAACGCAATGTCAGGGGAGCCGGCATAAAGCTCAATAAGGTAGGAAAAGCTCATGATAATGCATTCACAACTTGACATAAGGGGAGTCCGGAGGGAAAAATGCCAGCATAAGATCAAGAGGAGTATGAGGCTCTTGCGAAATGTCATGGCAGTACTATACAACGGACTCCCACACCATAAAGGAGAAAATGTCGGCATGGGCACCAAATGAAAATAAGGCGCTAACTAGGGTTCCCATGTAAGGTGAAGCTCTACCACTCATATCATGCCACTTCTATAGCAGCAAGAAGGTTTCGTGACATAATAGAGTGGGTTCGTACCTAAGGTCATAGTGACATGGTCATAAGGTCATGCAAAATGCAAATGGTGGTGAACCTAACCTATATGCCAGTATAGACGTTATACCTGAGATCAGTACAAACGGGTCAATCCAATGGCTGAAATGACACTGAAAATGGTCTTCTACATCACAAATTATGTCAGAAACGGTCCAAAATGGTTAGAAACTGTCAAAACTATAGGAAAGGGGGTAAAAATTTCCAAATATTTGAAATTTTTTCTATAAATAGTAAAAAATATAAATCATTTGAAACTTTTACCCATTGGAGCTCTGATATTCAACTGCAAATTCCAGGAGATCCAGCCGGCGGAATTCACAACCGTTTCTTCCAGGTAGTTACTCGTGATCTTCTCATGCATTTGAATATATTTTTTGTTGATTTTCCTGGAAAAATGAGGTAGTTTAGGCCATCCCTATATGAGCGCTATGGCCCACGTGGATATCGAAGCTTTTTCCGCATATAGGGTTGGCTATACGCGAAAAAGAGGCTAGAAACTGCGTACATACGCGGCTGTTTGTAAAACAGTCACGTATGACGTCGCGCAAGGAAATATATAAGAATCTAATGGTCAAAATGGCAACTTCTCTTGCAAGTTGGTGCTAGAATGGAGAGAGCGCGAGCGTGGTGAAGTAGAGGAAGCTGTAAGGGCTGACGTGATGGCTGAAAAAGCTCTTAGAAGATGCGGACTCTACAATTTTTGGTGTCTTGGTGGCTTGAGGGCCAAACCAAGACTACTAGAGATGCTGGTAAACTATTGGGATCTAGACTCAGAGTCCTTCAGGATAGATGGGATGTCTCTCACTATAGAGGTGGAAGACATATACTTCATCATAGGTCTATCTAGACGAGGGGAGGTGGTGAACCTTCATGCTCGAGGTGGGCCAGGCGATGGACTTACTATCGATGAGTACGTAGCTGTGTACTGCTACCCAGATACTGAGAAGGTGGGAAGTCAAGTCCCCACCAATGCGGAAGTTTGCTTGGATCCTCTCCCGGTTTTCCTTCGAACTTAGGTATGTCCGAAGGAAGCTTGGTAGGGACAGCCAACTAAGCCCGGTCATGAGCCACTAGATCATTCATAAGTCTTGATAAGTCAGGAAGTTTGAGCGTCGCGAGGAAAGGGAGCTTAGCATGATGAGGTCGATGGACCGCTCCCTGGTTCACATAGGTTTGAGCACCACCATGGCCTTGGCCATAGTGTCCTCCTCCTATCTAACCTGTATAAGGTGACGTGGAAGTACCATAGTAAGGTGGACCTTGACTAGTAGGAGCTATGAAGCCATAATTAGGAGAGTAAGTAGGTTGTTGATACCTGCCTCCATAAGGTGAAGAAACCTATCCATACTACGGACTGTAATAAGGTCCATAGGTCATCGCATGCGATGTCCCATGGGACACTCTGTAGGTAGGAAGATAAGCTCCGGAAGGGGGAACATACATACCCGAAGTAGGTATATATGCTCCGAACGTAACAAGCTGACCACTAGAAGGGTGAATATAGCCTCCCGAAGCAGTGGGTGGTATATGAACTTGAGACACAATTGGTCTAATAACAGCAGCATGAACTTGACTCGTACCCATATATCGGCTCGAAGGACCATGTGGATAAGGTGGAGGATGTACATTTGAAGAACTTAGAACTGAGGACGAAGGAATCTTAGTAATAAGATATGTACTAGTGCCTATCGTCACCCATCTCTAACCTGGTATCCTAATCAGATCACTAACCCTAGACCTAGGAGGGGGATGCGATGGAGCTTCCACCACTAGAATGGAAGGTGCAATGTGACTAGTACTCCCAAACCTCTTCGCAAGGTAAGGAATGGGATTCCCCCCAGGCATAGTGCTAGGATCAAAGTCGGATTCAACATGAAATGTCAAATCATGCATAGGAAAACCAGTCGTAGCATAACTACCGTAGCTAGTGCTAGGAGGGTCAAAGTGAGTCTCGGCATCTTCCGACATTCCATACCGGTAATGTGTCAATAGGGAATTATCCCTAGAGTGAGTAGGTCTATCATACAAAGATCCTATCTAGGAAATCACGGGACCGAACTTAGCTAGGTCAGGTGAAGGATCGTATGTAGGAGTAAATTCCCCATCGTCAACATGAAGGAGAGGAGGTGGCTCAGGAATAGTCTCTAAATGATCCTCCATGGTGTGTGAATCAGTGTGTGACATAGTCCTCCCAGACAGTCTAGGCCCCTCTCCCAAAGGAGGAGGAGAAGTGGAAGGCAAAATTCCTGCTAACCGACGAGAGCGGTGCGGAACCATACTCGAATCCACAATGACTCAACAAAAAGCAAAGACTCTCTATTTATGTAAACCCTAGGCCAAATAGCGTACACAAAGCAATCACTAAAAAAATCTAAAGCCAAATGCAAGCAAACAAGGGCTGGATAAGTGAGCTCTCGAATGAAGTAGGTATGTCTCTCCTAGGAGAGGCCTGAGACTCCCATACACAACAAGCAGAGGTACGTAACCAATTATTGTGGCCCTCAGCTTCAACGCGTATAGCGACTGTGCTGTCCAACCCCAACCTGGTCGGGACACATGAAGAATAACCTCTACAAGTACCCCCTCTATATCCTAGGTAAGGTCACTTAGGTCACCTCAATATAATCAAAGTTCAGGCGGACAGTCGTAGGCGGGATTGACCCTATGGGCAGGGTAGCAAAGCCTGAAACTCTCGAAAGAGCCCCCAGATACGAATACAATCCTGGCAATATCGTCGGTGCTCCTCAGTTATGACTAGGGGTCATCCCAATCAATAACCGCTCACACTGCCTCATGCTTAATTCCCGTTTGAGAGGAGGATCCTGAGAACGATGGTTATACCAAGGATTTCACACACTCCCTGGACAAACACCTAGATGTTGTTGTTTAGTGATCTTGGAGAATTGACTTACAATGAACTATTCCAAGATCCTAAAACCTAAGCTTGTTCATGCAACCTAGAAAAGAAAAGAGTGTAATTCATTTTAATTAGCATTGATTTTAGTTGGCTTTATTACTCAAAAATAGGATATGGTCGTGCAACTAGTGGTGTTATGATGCAACAGAAGTAAAATGCACACCGTAACAATCAATGCAAATGCATTGTGTCCATGTAAACATGGTATGCTACTATGTGAAATGCACAATTTCTTTTTCAAATGATGAATGCAAATTTTTCCTATATGAAGTCCTAACTAGTACTCCAAAGCAAATCTAGATCTAATGCAAGTATAATACAAAGTGCAAAATGCAATGCATTATGATAAGCAAATGTTTTTGGATTTTTTGAAAATATAAGAGATGCAAAAAGCAAAAGAATGATTCTACCACCCCCAGATTCTGCAAGCACACATCGACAGCATCCAAGCAAAGCACTAAGGTAAAAAAACTCTAATGCACTAATCTCAAACAAAAAATCGAAAATGCCATGACAAGAACTTACCTAAAAAAAAAATTTAGGCTAAAAAAAACGTTTCCAGTCAGAACCAGAGGTCAAAACAGACTCAAGCAGTGCCAAAGGACACTCAGCAACTAACAACATTCACCCAGCAACCAATTAACTTCCACAAAAGGGAAAAATCCAGGGTATACGCCACTATTCACAGTAAACCCACATGTATACGCGGAAATCACAGAGGAAACCATGTGTATACGCGACTGTAAATCAAAAACCCATGTACATGAAGAAAAGGTGCATAAAAAAAAGGCAAACAGACAGGCTGAGACAGACTTCACTCCAATCAGACTCTACCATGCATACATGCCCCCAGACCCGACACAGAAACAAGAGAGAAAGAGCAATTCAAATACATTGAATGCCAAGAAAATCACCCCTAAAGGACAACTACTAGGAACTCCCCAGCAGA
>LPNX010150737.1:403722-432070 GCA_001517045.1 Pseudotsuga menziesii | reverse complement strand
TCAAAAAATCCAAGTAAGTTGAGGGATGCCTGATTTTTCAGGTTTCTATTGCATCTAACGTGCACAAAAAGGTCCCTCATCTTCTTGCACACACCCAAAACTCAATTGAACAATTTCCAATTATCACTAATAATAGAAAACCTTTAAAAAAAAAACCTATTTACTGGTTCTAAAATGTATTAGTATTTTATAAGATGTTTTTTTCTCTACATAAAAGCTTCCTATCTCAAGAAGACCTTTCTCTAAATAACTCAAAACATTTATGTTTATATGATGGTGTCACTCTAAACAGCAACGAACTTTACTGAATTCTAGAAACCAACTCAATTTATATTCTCTAAGCATAAAGTTCTATGAGTTTAAATCCATTACCAAACACTTTAGAATAGGTACCACAATTTATCAAATAATATTAAAATTCAAAGTTTAAATAAAAATAAAATATAATTATAAAGTGAATATTATCACTAAAAACATTCATCATATCAATTTATTTTTATTCATTCAAGTTAACTACATCATGATAAATTCCATTATACCCTACCACTTACTAATTGTATTCGTTGATGTTAACAACATCATGATAAATTATACCTTGCCACTTACTAATTGTAAAATTAAAATAATTGGTAAGTAATTTAGCTACTAAGTAATATGCCACATGTTTCCATTATGGTACACCGCTGTGATGGGAAACACAACTCTCAAATGGAACACATGGTTTGCAAGTGAGATGCACGACCTTTTCTACATCTTGTGTCCTTTTGCATTATGTTTTCATTCTTTTTTGTGTCCTCCACAAGTCCAAATTATGTTGTTAATAAAAATAAAATAAAATAAAAGTATTTAAAAAAATTAACAAACTAGAAATATAAAATAAATAAAAAAATAACAAGGTAATCATACGAGATAAAAAAGAAATTATTTTAACCAACTAAATATACAGGATAGAGTTTTTTTTTAAATATATAATGGTTTTTTTTTATTCTTAAAATTTTTTAATTTAAGATAAATGTTTGATGAATATTTAAATATAATGTAATATATTTAATTGTTTAATAAATTGGTTAAATTATTATTAGCATTATGATATATAAATTGTAAATGATTATCATATAAGAATAAAAATATCAATATCCACAACAATTTAATTTAGAGTCTATCAATGTATTTTTCTTTATTTAAAAAGGAATAATAATAATGAATACTTAGGAATTTTCAAAAGGATACATATATTTTGTTTTTCCCTATAAAATAATTACATTCTTCATGATTTTGGTTTTTTTTGACACCTACAAGGCCCATCACTTTAATCTGGAACAACTAGAAATTAGTTTACAAAGCAAAAGGCATAATTATGCCTTCTAAAATACAAAATCATGGTTGTAGCAACCTCAAAATCTACATATAAATCATTCTTAGATAGTTGATAATACACTCTTAATCTCAAAGTTTATTTCTAGGCTTATATCTTTCCAACTCATCAAATACAACTCCTCACAAACATTAGTCATCAAAATATAAATAATACAATCCAAATAATCTATGTGGATTTGAGAAAATAATTCCATGTAGGTGGCACTGATGAATTTGCTAACTACAATTCTAGTTTCATTCATCTCAACCAACTAATAACATTCAACCCATGTTAACTATAACAGTCTCACTCACCAACCTTTAATCTCCCTTTAGTCTACATAGCACAAGTAATAAAGTCCATTACCTTATCTTAGCTTTCTCTAATGCTCCAATATATAGTAACCAAGATATCTCTAAAGTTGAAAAGTTAAAAACCTTAACTATAATTCAATCATTATCTATAAATTCACTTCTAACTTCTACTTTCTTTAATGACAACAAAACTCAACATTCCCCTTTGTAAAATACATTTTCTTAACAACATACCCCACCCACAACTCAATATTATATAAGCAAATCATTTCTCCAAAAAGCCCATCTATAAGCTTGAGAAATAAACACAAAGCACATGTAATACAAAAAGTATTATTTCATGTTCTAAACACTTTGCAACAATACTTTTAAAATATTATTTCATGATTCTTCCTTTCCCACTCTTTGTTCCATTGCCCCATCAAGCCCGGAAATTCAATTTTCTTGTGCCTGTTAATAAAAATCGGTTTCAAGTTTTTAGTGTTTATTATTTGACTGTATAACTAATTAATTATTTTGTTGTGTGTCAATCTATTTTTAATATTATATAAATGTGAATAAAATATTTTTTATATTATATATAAATATGAGTAAAATATTTATATAGAAATTTACTAATTAAGTAAATTATAAAATTTTAAAGGAGAAAATTTTAGAGATTTCTTTTGGAAAAATCTGATGGCTGAGAGCCAAAGACTCATAATACAACGAGTTGTCTAAAGAGGGCACTTTTTTACCTTTATTTTCACCTAGCTTTTACTAGTTTTTTGTCATGAATTTTATGGAATTTTCAAAACGTTCAAAAACACTGTTCTGAGCTTCAAATCGTTCAACAAACAACAAAAATTACAGATTTTCTAAAATAAATTCTGCAAATTCTGACATAAAATCAACCTGAAAAGTCAAAAAGTCTCCAGCTCCATAATACAATTAGAAACACAAAATATAAATAAATACAATACATATACACTGAAATAAGCAAGTCTAGCATTGACATAACTGGGAATTAAGAGCAGCACAAGAGTTAACCAAGCACAATGGTCAATGATTATTAGCTAAGTTTTAATAGTTAACATAGTTATTAAAATTTTTGATGAGCAGGTTATCCTCAAATTCCAGGCCTAGCCCCCTTAGTGTACATTTATTATTTTACAATATATTATATAATATTTCAAATATAATGGAGCGATAAATACACTTAACGATCTTAACAAGATGGCACATGTCCTTGACGTCTTCGTCTTTTTAAGTTTTATGTCAAGGGCAACTGTCTATACGATGGTACAAGTTTTCATTTTTTTCCAATATAATCAATGCATGAAAGTATTGATCCAATTGGTGAAACTTGTTGTACAGGCTTTAATAACATGTTATTGTAGCCCTTTGATTTTTAATAAAGAATATCAAAGACTGATTTTTTCTTCTAAAAAAAAATGTTATTGTAGCTGTGTAGCAAGGCAGTTTGAGATTAATTGGTTTTCTATGCAGCTGCCATCCCATTAAAGTCTGTGCAACAATCTGCCTTCGCATTAAAGCCTAGACTGTTGTCTAGTTACTAAAGCCTGTGCAGCAGTCTGCCTTAGCATTAATGCCTAAACTGTTGTCTAGTTATTGATGATTGATCTAACAGGAGCCTTCTAGTTATTGATGATTGATCTAATAGGAGCCTTGTTTACAGGTTGGGCGCAACAAGCTTTAATGGGTGCAGCAAGCCATTAAATCTCTTGAAATCCACCAGCCTGCTGCGCAGCAATCCAGTTATTGATCGTTGATCTAACCGGCCCTTGTTTACAGGTTGGTAGGCTCAATAAGATGGCACATGTTCCCAGTTTTTTTTCATGAAAGGATGGTAAGAGCTATGCATTGAGCTGCAGAGCATTTAATGCTATTGCAGAAGGCTTGATGACCCTTGGATCTTGAGCAACTCAAGATCTAACGATCATCAAGCTTCCTTGAGCGGCATTAAATGCTTTGCAGCTCAATAAATAGCTCTTGCCTGAAAGGATGGATCTAACGAGTTCATGAAAGCATTAATCTTGGACCATGTACATTATGGTAATGGAGAAATCTAAATGTGCGATTATTTCAACTTGTGGATGAGATTTGTCTTTCTTGCTTGCATGCTTTAGAGGGCAACTTCGGGCAGAGTGGCTGGGTAAAGAATGATATATATTGAATTGGCATGAATACTTGTCAAATCAATTTTAGAATTATTTAGCAGAGTCTCATGTACCTTTTAGATACAAAGTATGAAAATAATGTACATATTGGTTTTTCCTTTTTTATAAGTAGGTAAGTTCATAATGTGTTTCTGGTATGGTACCAGAAACATTTGCAAATCCATTTATGATTAATTTTATGTTCTCAAATTCATTTTAAAAGGTTTCAAGTTCAATTCCCATCACTGAAAAATGGTGAAGCAAAGAGCAAATGTTGGCTTAGATTGGCGACAGCAGCGTTTATTTGCCTATGGACGAGTGCTTACACAACATTTACTGAGAATGAATGCAGGTAAGCACAAGGCCACATGATCTCAATTAAATTAAATTTCCAGAATATTTAAAACGCTTTCAAAATTCAAACAAGGAACAGCTGAAAGCTTAGATTTTATATCATATATTTTTTAGCTTAGATTTTATATCATATATTTTTTATTAAACTGAGCTTGGCAAAGAATTAAAACGAAGAGTATAAAAGGGATTTTTGGTTATTGAAAAACAAAACATTGCATAGTTATGCAAACAAAGCACAAGTAAAGTGAAAATGCTCATAAAAAAAATTACATAAAAGAAACAACAAAGTTAAAGCAACTAATAAAGTTTTTTGTTTCATAAATAGTAGTAATAGTGGAAACATATCCTTGAGTTAATAATATTTAAATCAAAATTTTCTTTATTCAAATTTTAATAGTTGTAAAAAAAATTAATTCAAAGTTATATCTAATCATTATGCTGAAAAGTAAATATCTTTTTATTTACTTAGGTAATGTAATACAAATAGGATAGGTATTATCATTCACAAGAATAATTAATCAAATGCAAGTTAGGCAAAAAGGCATTGGGGAAGTGAACAAAATTGACCAAGACCTTTCTGTGCAAACTACGGTAGTAAGTAATTCTACCAATAACATATCAAATAAAGACCTTTGGGCTTTCTTACTTATGTAATTTAGGAGAGACATGTTTGTGGGCCTTGGTCAATAAGGGATATGACTATAGGGCTAGGAAAGGTTTATGGTTCTTTATGTGGTTGATTAGTGGGTAAAAGATGATTGGTCTGTGGCCAATTCATGTGTAACTAATCATTTAATAAATTATAAAAATAAGTAACTTTAAGAACTTTGAAGATAGTAATGTTTGAATTATATAATATTAGAGCTATTTGTTAACTTTTTAATTATGTAATAGACTCACATTATGATCTAAATTGTAGGATGAAAGGGTTATGGTTCCTTATGTGGTTGATTAGTGGGTGAAAGATGACTGGTCTGTGGCCAATGTTAATGGCCTTGGAGTGTTCATTGCCCACTCTTATTCCAAGGCCCCAATCCTAAACTATAAATGGTTTGCTATAAAAAAGAATTAGTCTAATTGATTTATCAAAAGTGTTCATTTTTAGGGTTATTCTTACCAAGATAAGTGTATTTGAGTGCATGCTTGAACTAAAAAACAAATCTAAAAATTGTTTGAAATGAAAAGAGGTTAAAAGAAAATGCTTAAAGTGGAAAGTGGTGTAACTCTCATTTGATCACCTTGCACCAAGTAAGTGATCAACTAAATAAACCTAATATTTAAATTGCCAAAAAAAATTCTTATTTCCAAACAAGCCCTTAACTCCTAATAATTCACTACTAAAGTCAAAAAATATATATTTAAAAGCTATATTTGAGTTTCTAAGCTTTTTGATGCCTCACAATGATGTTTCTAGCACTTCTAGAAACACCACTAGGCTTTCCACATCTTTTATTAACAAATTATATTGAAATAAACAACAACCCTTTCAACACAAGTGCAAGTCATAATAACATACTCTTTACAAACCATAATATCATATTCTTTAACATTAGGAAGAAAGTTTACTACTGTACAACTTGAAAGCTAAGGATTTTCATAAGGTTCTCCTCTACATAGTGATAGTAGTTGCTCTCAATGTGATAAGATCAATATATACTTATTGGTTACCTTATTCAACTAAAATGTTTTAAAGGTCAGTTTAATTAGTTTTTAAAAAAAAGTATGGTCAAAGAGCATTAGTCATAGATTCAAATTGGGTCAAACAGCATGTCATAGATTCAAATTTGAGTTGTCAATTGGATCTAATAGCTTAAGCCATAGATTCAAATTTCAGTCTTCAAAGCCATTGATTCAAATTTGAGTTTTCAATGGGATCTGATCAATGTAGTTGTAAATGAAATCTCATCTTTAATTGATATCTACAACCGTTCAGTTCTTTTTGCCAGATCCGAGTGACGATTCCTCGGTAGAACTGAATAAGGGGTAATGCGAGAATCGATCCAAGGATCCATGCATGCATTTAAAGTTAGAACAGGGCCCAACCCAAAAAAGTCCAAACTCCATGACAGTTTCATTGAGAGAAAGTGAAGGGAACGCTGAATTCATTCAATAAAACAAACTTGGAAAACGGTTAGAAAGTGAATTTAGATATGCACATTTACTAAAATCTAATGTGTCATTGCAAATCCACAGGAATCGAATGAAAAAACTTAATATTATTTAAAGATCAAACGCGTCTTCTCTCATGAATTGTATTTCAGAATTGAAATTCAGGAGCTCAACTCGAGGAACCTGCGAGCCATGGGATGGTTGGCATTGGAGAGCTGATCAGGTTTCAGAGTCTCCACAATCCGTCCGTCGACCAACAGAAAGACGACATCGGCAATTCTCTGAATCTGTTTGACGCTATGGGAGACCATGATAATCGTCATCCCCTTCACTCTCGTCAGCTTCCCGAACGATTCTTCAATGTGCTGAGTCGAGATGGGATCCAGGGCGCTCGTCGGCTCGTCCAGCAGCAGCACCTAAATTTCACACAGCCATAACCCAAATTAGAGAAAAGAAAAACCATCAAAATATTTTTCCTCAGACACAAACTAGCCTCAATTCCACAACCATGAAACAGCCCCAATTCCCACAATCATACCAAATTTAGAGAAAACTAGCCCAACCAACCTCGGGCTCGTTGGCGAGAGTCCTGGCCAAGGCCACCCGCTGCGCCTGCCCGACAGAGAGACCGCTGACAGATCTGGCGGCCAGGGAGGAGTCCAAGTCCGCCAAGCCCAGCAACTTACTCACCTCCTCGTCGGACAATTTCTCTCCCCGAAGTGCTGGCCCGTACCTTATGTTATCTGAAACGCTTCCTAAACAAACAATCTCTTAAGAAAATTTGAAATTTCAACTAACAATGTTTAAATTTGTTCAAGTCAGTTAGAGCATTTGAGAATACTAAATCTATTTATATATTCAAAATATTATTTAAACAATACAGAATTTGGATTTTTATTGAAATTTTATAAACAAAAACACAAAATGATCAGATATTTAAACTCCTTATTTAACTTCTTTTGAAGTGTGGTTGACAAACCCCAGGGGCTGCTACCTCCAATGAATTAGCTGATCGGATGAAAAGGATGCTCACATACAGACATGAGAGGTATACAGACCAAACTCATTGTATTACTGAATTGAATGCATTTCTGCATTATCTCTAACATCCTCTAACTAAGAAATGGATTCTTTACAACACCAAGTTTCTGTCTAAGATCCTCAAAGTGGATTCTTCCAACTAGTTTGGTGAAAATATCAGCAACATTTCCACTTGTATTACAGTAAGTCCATTCAGTTTCTTTAGACTCAATCTTTTCTCCCACAAAGTGATGTTGCAGCTCAATATGTTTGGGTCTTGCATGATAAACTAGATTATGTACCAACTTAATTGAATTCTGATTATCTCAATGTATTCTGGTAGCTTGTTCTTGCTTATCATAGTAAGTGAGGCCCTTATATCACATCAAGTGAGGTTCTTATATAACAATGTATAACCATCTAGAGATTTAACGGAAAACCTTCTGCTTACCACTTATAGTGCTCAACCACTTGAGCTCATCCACGAAACTCCTTCTTATTAGACCTACCCACTGGAAACGGAGCTCCTTCTTATTAGACCTACCCACTGGAAACTTCCCTATTGAACCTATTGTTTATTTGATTCCTAAAACCTTGTTTGGGATTAGGTAGTAATTTTCATTAGAGATTACTACCATCCATAAATTTTGATTAACAGCCCTCTACTATCTTCCATATTTCGACTTAAGATCACTACTCTCCTCCATCGATAACAAAAAATAATAGCATAAATTTTGATTACCCACCTTCGAAGAGCGCCGGCGTCTGAAAGAGCATGCCGACACGGCGTCGGAGCGCGAGCACGTCGAGCTTGGTGATATCGTGGTTGCCGAGGAAGACAGAGTCGGAGGGCGGTTCCCAGAGCCTGTTGAATGCCCTTAACAATGTCGACTTTCCGCTTCCACTCGGCCCTATTACACCCACCACCGTACCCTTCCATATGTCGACCGACACCCCCGACAGAATGCTCGTACCCTCTGCCGTCGTCCTCCACAGATCTCGCACTCTCATCTTGGGATGGAGATCGCCATTGCCCAAAACCTGCACATCTTCCTCATCGATGCGCAGAAGTAGCTCCTCTCGCAAGCTCTCATCTCCTTTAGAAGCCCGTCATTCATCGTCATAACAATAATAATTCATCAAAGAAATTTTGTTGATTCATCGTCATAACAATAATGATTCATCAAAGAAATTTTCATGGCAGAAACATAGAGATGTTATATGCAATCATACCTTTCAATTCCATCGATCTGCAAGCTGGAAACTCAACTCAAGCTCAATCAATCGAAGTCTGAAAAATAGAAAAAGGAATCATATCAGGCCTGTGCAACCCGAGACCGTATCTTCGCTGAGTGCTGTGATTGATATATGCTGTGAATCTTGTTTATGTTTGGAAAGCTGCAAAGCATTCCCCCATTTCTGTCTGATCCACTGTTCTTCTTGCACAACAAAGGCGCCGTCTCCTCTTCCTCGATGGTGGAGTCTAAGATACCTTAGGTCAAATGTTATACAATGTCAGCCAGAGTTGACAGATGGGTTTGGATTCTAAGATACCTTATGTCAAATGTTACATATGGGTTGGGTATAGTATCTATTGTATTTTTAGATGTTAACTGTTACAATTTTGGTAAGGTATCTTATAAGTAAGTTGTAATTGCAACATTTAATGTTGTTGCTCTGTAGATCATGTATAGTTAGTTTATGATTTGTGTGAGGTTATGAGCTTTGAGGATGAAAATTATTTTCTCTTAAAATGGCTTGCTTTCATTTACATTAGATCAGTTTCATAGTATTTCTTATAATACAAACATTTATAACCTCTTAACTGTCAAAATTACAGTGAGCTTGGGAAGCTTTTTTGGCAACTTTTTTGAGTACACTAACAAGATTTTAGAGTAAACCAAATACAATCCTTCTTAAAGTTCGATAAACCAAAGTTGGCCTCAGTGGATAATCATCATCATCATCATCATGAGTTAAATCTAAGTAGATTTGTTCATTGATTAGATTCACTTGTTCACAACTTTGCAACAATAACATTAAATACACTAAAACAAATAAAATGTAAAAAAATAACATTAAATACACTAAAACAAAAATAAAATGTAAAAAATAATATAAACTAATTGTGAAGTCAAATTGATTAAATATAAAAAAAGTTATAAAACACTTCAAAATATTAAAAATAATCAAAATACTAAATAAATATAAATTTAATATATATTCATACATACATAAACAGGGAACTCTTATATATTGTCTCTGCTTAATAATGAAACTATGACTTTGACATTTTTTATTCATTTTTAAATATTTGGAATGTCAAAAATCATTTGTATAGTATAATTCATCTTTAAATATTTAGAATGTCAAAGATACTTTACATTTTTAATTAATCATATGAGATATTAAAAAGATGCATACCCACTCGAGACTTTTAAATATTTGAAATATCAAACGTACTTTACATATAATGTTAGTTAATCCTATTAGATATATTAAAAATGTAAAAAATAAATAAATGCATACCCACTATTAATCCTATTGGATGTTCAACGTATATGTAAAAAAAATGCATACCCACTCTTGACTCAAGTCTTTGTCGAGAGAAACTATTAATTATTACATCAAAATAACTGATATCAATCATAAAAATGTTTAAAATATTAGATATGTTAAAAGATGCATACCCACTTCGGAGTTGAGTTTTTGTCAAGAGAAAACTAATAATTAATAGATTTAGATAAACTGGTAATTGGGATAAAAAGTGGTTTCTCGAAAAAACAAGTGGTTTCTAGAAAAACAATCAACAAAATAGTTTAGATAAAAAGTAGTTTTTGATTTACAACTAACCTTCAACAATTATAATTATAAATTTACGTTACATCATCATTTCAACCATTATAATTATAAATTTACCTTACATCATCATTTCATTAAAGTACATCCAAAAACTTTTTCAAGTTACTTTAGGATTTAATCAATTCATATATTTGATGAAGATTAAGGTACATACACAAAGAAAAATATCCAAAGTTTCATTTCAACCATTATAATTATAAGTTTACCTTCCATCATCATTCCATTAAAGTACGTCCAAAAACTTTTTCAAGTTACTTTAGGATTCAATCAATTCATATATTTGATGAAGATTAAGGTACATACACAAAGAAAAATTCCCAAGTTACTTTAGGATTTAATCAATTCATGTGTGCTGAAGTTTGAAAGTTTTTGACGAAAGTGAGATTAGAAAAAGAGAAAAACTCATTAATTGGTAAGCTGGTAAGCTTTTAAGTAAATTTTAAATTTATGGTAAGCTTTTAGGTGAATTTTAAATTTATAACAAAATATTTTTTTCATTTTATTAAATTGAAATATAACACTTATTAGGATATTTTTACTTTTGAAAAGGAACAACAAAAGGAATTGGTACGGGAACAACGTAGGGAATTGTTACTTTTGAAAATGAGAAAGGGAACAATGAAGGGAATAGGGAATTGAGTAGATACACTGCAAATACAACTTATGTTTACTTATATTGGTGGAAGGTATTGTGAAATTTAAAAGGGAGTAAAAATAATGTTCTATAAACTTACGAGTAGTTATTCAACATTTGATTATATTAAATGAATTAGGACATTATTTTTTATGGTTTTCTAACTTGGTTAACAATTAAGGTCATGTAAATCTATTATAAAAAAAGGTTTCCAAGTGAACTATAATTTAGTTTAACTTACTATCATGGAAACGATAATGAAGAAAAGGGTTTTGATTTTCTCTGATATCGACTAGCATAGAAGGACGTTGATGAAGAGCAATGTAGCTAAAAAATATTTACCTCTAATACCACTTGCCACAAAATTGAAAGTATTGAAGAGAAAACCCAAAACTATTCTCGTATCACCTATCATGGAAGTGGCAATGGTGAAAATTTCCCAAAACTGCTATGATACTCAATGTTGTGACATTTAGTATCATATTAGTTTTGAGTGCTCTTCACCACTTGATGGTATCATAACAGTTTTGACTGTTTTTCACCATTGCAATTATGTGACAAGTAGTATCAAAGATCAACAATGTCTAGCTACATTGCTCTTCACAATGTAATGTCCTCATCTGATTAGGCATTGAGGACCAAAACCGCTAACCTATGTGATTCCTGTGGGTTCGAGCGGTTACTGACAGTTAGGGAATCAACTGAAGACTGATGCCATCTACAGAAAATCTAGGGCATCAATATGATATCACCATTAGGTCAAAGAGGGCCATCGGGGCCAAAGGCCACCGATATGCATGACATCTAAGCATTATTTAATGATGCATGCACCCATTTAAGTCTTCTTGCGCATGCATGCAAGTCAACTGCAAATTAGAAATTAAAGTGACCTAATTAGGTCAAAAGTTAGGGTTTTCGCAGTTGAAAGTTATAAAAGGAAGATAAATTGAATGGAGACTTTACTTTTTGAAGATTATTGATTTTGGAGCTCTTGAGTAGCAGCACAGCGTCCAGCCACAACAGTTGGGGTTGCAGACGGCGTCTTCAACTAACGGGGTTTCGGTAGTGAGATATCTGTCCTAGTCTCATCCACGGTAAGCTATTCAGGTTCACCATCCGCTCTTCAATTTATTCATAGTTATCCAGTATTCATAAGAGATTGTTTGCAAGGGCACGTGTGCAACCATAAGGGGTTTTCAGCTAGAAATCCCAAATCATTCGCTGCGTCTTCAGATCTCAGCTTACCTTCGAAACCCAGGCACCATACTCATCATCGGTATCTTACTCCAGTACCCAGTGATTGTCAGATCCGGTCTTGCTCATCCTTAGCAGTTATCAGCAATTTCGGGATTAGGGGGGCATGAGCAGCTGAACCTCCAGATCATAGCCTGCCTAGAGACCTCAAAACTTTCGCATGTGTCAGGCATTCTCTCCAACACGGGAGGACTATCAATCCTGCAAATTCTCAGCTTCATCAGACACCTCCTTCACTGAAAACGTCACCCTTAGCTGATTTTGGTTTCTTGCTGCTGGGATATCAACGGAGGCAGAAGATACCAGATCATCTCCAATTCAGCTCTTGATGCATGCATATTCTCTCAGGAGCATCACAGCTAGCTTATCAGTGGTAAGTGTTACATTCTATCCTACAAACCCTCACCCTAATTTTAGCTATAAAATAGGGAATTTTTGCATGGCAGTTTGCATGCCCGACTATTTCAGTAAGTTTGCATAGAATTAGAAAATATCAGGATTTGGGATATTACAGTAGTATCAGAGCTATCTTCTTGGCCAGTTGTGGGCTTAAGAAATGAGAAATAGATGAATATAGAAGAAGACCCTTTTGTAACCTATAGGAAAAGGAGTAGATACACAGGGGACTTTGAGGATATCCAACTACAGGATATCAGCTCAGACATGGAACAAACAGGTATACACTCTCACAAGGGAAAGGGAACAGGAGAAGATGAGGACAGGATGGAGTTTCGCAAGTTAGTATCTGCATTGCAAGATTTAGCCAAAGGGCAAAAAGATGTACTCAATGCAATCAACAGATTATCGATGAAACCAGAAATAGATAACAACAGTACACCTCCCTCACCGGTAGATCGAGGGTCTACAAGCAGCAGTGGAAAGGTTGCGTACACCAATATACATAATACACCGCACATATATAGCAGACCTTCCAATAGGCCTACTATGCCTCACTTCTTGGCAGATGCAGTAGGAGGTCTAATCATGCACGTAGAGCCTAGCGAACCTTTCGGGGCTTATTTGCAGGAATATAAGGACTTAGGGGATGAGTTTCATGCCGCCATGTCTTTTTCAGATTTTTGCAACATGAAGAGTAGGAACAGGCCCAGGAATTTCAACAAGGGATTCAATCACAAATATGAGTTGCAAAAGACCTTGGGCAGGTTGACCATCCCAAACTTTGATGGGACTCGTGGAGGTTCAGCGAGGATATGGGTTCAAAAGTTGGATACCTATTTCCAACTCAATCCCATGAAAGAGACAGATGCCATTAAATTGGCTACACTCCACTTGGACGGAGAGGCTCACAAGTGGTGGGACCACGGATTGTGACATTGGGTCACAACACCATACACTTCTATGGTGAGTTCACTCAAAAGCTCATGGAGAGGTTTGACAGGAAGGATCCAAAGATACATTTCAGGGAGTTGGCTCAAATCAAATAGACAGGAAGTGCAGAATCCTTCATCTCAGAATTCTAGAGGATAGCAGTCATGGTAACAGATGTGTCAGAGAGCAAGTTGACTATGTTATTCACTGAGGCCCTAACAAAGCCACTACGGGGATGGGTGAAAGCCTACAAACCCCCCACTCTGCAGGATGCCATTAGCAGAGCCAGAGATCTACATGATTCAGTCCCAAAGAACAGGTTCCCTATCCAAATCAACTTTCCTATTAGGGACAAGGACAAGAAACCTTTCGAGCAAGATGTTCCCAAGAAAACATGGTTAGACGAGGACACCAGAAAAGACTTAAGGAGAAAGAAACTATGTTTCTTGTCAGGAACCATGGGTGCCAGGATACAGGTGTGCGGGGAAGGCGAAGGCTCACTACATCGAAGTGTATTTAGACAGTGATGAGGAGGACTATGAGCAGGAAGCCACAAAAGAACTATGGGCAGTCGAGGAAGAATCACTCCAGGGTGATACACCAGAGGGAGTCATTGCTACATTATCTGGAGTACCAAGATTCCATACTCTCAGGGTCAGAGGAGTAGTACAGGGTCACAGAGTAGGAGTATAGATTGATGGGGGAGTAACCCACAATTTCATTGACTCCGCTTGGGTAGCCAAGAGGGGTATTCAGACCGCAAAGTTCGAAGGATTCACTATAGCAGTAGCCGGGAACTCCAGCATGGAGTGCAACTACTAGATTACAAAATTGAATGTCACATTAGGTAACTCTCAGATGATAGATTCCTTTTATGTAGTAGATGTATCAGATACTCATGTAGTATTGGGTGTTCAGTGGCTTTATTTAATAGCGAAATATACTACAGACTACCGGGCAATGGAAATGGAATTCCAGGGGCCAGATGGCAAACAGGTAGTTTTGAGGGGCATGAACACTTATCCCCCAAAATCGATCTCGTCACAGAGAATGGAGGCACTACTCAGACAGGATGATATAGAATGGGCTGCATAATGTTTTGTCACCTTTAAGAAACCCCCAGAAACCAGCACACAACACCCAAGTGACATTCAGGCCTTGTTACAGAAGCACGAAAAGGTATTTTGGGACCTTCCATCAGGTAGACCACCAGACCGAGTCTTTGAACACATTATTGAGGTAGAGGAGGGGACACAGGCAATCATCACCACTCTGTATCGGCATCCCAAAAGATACAAGGATGAGATCGAGAAAATGATCAAAGAATTGTTGGAGCTTGGATACATTCATCCTAGTTCTATCCCCTTCGCATCTTCAGTGGTCTTGGTCAAGAAGAAGGATGGTACACTGCGAATGTGCATCGACTATTGAGCACTCAACAAAAAGACCGTTAAAAACAGGTATCCCATCCCTAGAATTGATGAACTCGTGGACAAACTACGGGGTGCCAAATACTTTTCCAAGATTGATCTTCGCTCGAGGTACCATCAGATCCGAGTAAGGGACCAAGACATCTCCAAAACAGCTTTCTGTTGTCACTATGGTCACTATGAGTTTTTGGTCATGCCTTTTGGACTTACCAATGCTCCAGCGACTTTTCAGTCGTGCATGAACCATACCTTCAGAGTTTAGCTACGTTTTTTTTTGCTAGTATTCTTTGATGACATCCTGATTTATAGCAAAACGTGGGAGGAGCATCTGAAACAGCTGGACGAAGTACTAAGCATTCTAGGAGAACACTCGCTTTACGCAAAAATGTCCAAGTGTGAATTTGGCATGAAGGAAATGTCGTATCTAGGGCACATAATCAGTGAAAAAGGAGTACAGGTTGACACGGAGAAAATCCGAGCTATTAGAGATTGGCCCGCACCAAAAACAGTCACAGAATTGAGAGGTTTCTTAGGTATGTGCACTTATTACCGAAGGTATGTAAAGGAATTCTCCAAATTTGTAGCACCCCTCACAGATCTCATAAAGAAGGGAGCATTCACCCGAACAGAACTAGCACAGAAAACTTTCAATGAGATGAAAGTTATTATGAGTTCTTGTTCGGTTTTAGCCTTACCGGACTTCTGACAACCATTTGTAGTAGAATGTGATGCCTCAGGGGAAGGGCTAGGAGCAGTATTGATGCAAAATCTTCACCCTATTGCATTTAAGAGCCGTAAACTGAAGAACTACGAGCGCCACTACTCCATATATGACAAAGAAATGCTAGCCATCTTAGATGCTCTCATGAAGTTCAGACAATACCTGGTGGGCAGTAAGTTCAAAATCAAAATAGATCATAAGAGCCTCAAGTATTTATTGGAGTAGAAGGAACTGAATGAGCGCCAACATAAATGGGTCATCAAAGTACAAGCCTACGATTTCGAGATCAAGTATGTAAAAGGTAAGAATAATGTAGTATCTGATGCATTATCCAAGTGACCCACCTCACTATCTCTCATGAGTATATCCACAGATTGGAGGGCACTTCTCTTAGTAGAATACTCCAAAAATAAATTTGCTTGCGAATTATTGGATGGACATATTCAGGATGACAGGTACAGGATAATGAAATCATCTATTACAAGAATAGGATATACCTCGTCCCAGAATCAACTTTGAGGAAAAAGATCATACAGGCAGCACATGACTCTCCATTATCAGGGCATCGGGATTTCTTAAAAACCTACAGACAGATCCGAGAGAAGTTCTCATGGAAGGGCCTCAAAGGGGAAGTTATGCAGCACGTACGATAATATAGCATATGTCAGCAGAACAAGATTGAGAACATCCATCTAGCAGGGTTGCTTCAGCCGCTACCAATTCCAAAACAAAACTAGGAAAGTGTCTCCATGGAGAACATTTTTCTAAGAAGGCATGAAGAAGGACATCCACACATTTGTGATTGAATGTGACACTTATCAAAGACTTAAAGGGGAGATCGTGAAACCCTCCAGTTGAACTTCAAGCACTCCCAATTCCAACTGCAGTATGGATTGATATTTCTATGAATTTCATTATGGGGTTACCAAAATCTAGCAATAAGTTTGTAATCATGGTTGTGGTTGATGACCTTTCAATAAATGCTCATTTTTGTTCCCTGCAGCACCCATTTAAGGCCTTTATGGTAGCTTAAGTCTTCATGGATAATATCTTCAAACTCCACAGTATCATATATGCCCCATGTAACCCTAGATTGTAGCTTTGCATCATGTTGGGATTGATATGTGCTATGAATTTATTACATTTGGAAACTTGCATAACAGTCCCCTATTTATGTATGATCCGTAGTTCCACTCGCACAACAAAGGAAATGTTGCATCTTCCTCTATGGCGAAGTCTAGTTGACTTATTATTTAAGAAATATAATCAATATGTAGAGAGGTATATATTCAATCTTATATTAGAAGTGACTTATATAAATGGTAGTCCTAGTTGACATATGGGTTTGAATTATAATATAGCATATGGCAAATGTTGTATATGGGTTGGTAGACTATTTATTATGTACATAGAAGCTAAGCGATTTACAATAAAGTATGGTGGAGATGATGTCACATATGTGTAATTTCATTTTAAATCTAGAATTAATAAGATTAATCAAAACATAAAACTAAAAAAAATGGAACAAACAGAGATCCATCATAAACTAAAATTCATTAAACATTGAAAAAAATCAAAATAATTAAAAAATATAAATTTTAAAATGAATTTATACTAATTATAATTGAGAATAATATATGCATTAAAATTTGTATATGTAATGCTTTTACTATGTTTATCATTTATTTTTAAATATTTGGAATGTTATATTAATTTATTTAATTTTAAATAGGTAATATGTATTTTAAGTAAACCAAAAGTGGTATGAGTGAACGTTAACTACCATCATTATCATAATCATTAAAAATATTAACTCAAGCATATTTAAAATTTAATTATAAATTTTATAAAAATAAAAAACAGTAATTCTTTTTTATTAAAATTTTTTAAATAAACAATCAAAATATTATTATTATAATATAATATCATAATATATTAAATATATATAATTCTTATAATATTCAACCATGTATTAAATAACAAGAGCCACGAGGTGGCAATGTCCTCCACTTTGCAAATAAAATGAAATGACAAGAAGTTATTAGCAAATAAAAGATCATTTTGTGTAACGCCACTAGTAATATCGGCAAGAGCCACTGAAATGACATTTGACTCTACTAGAGATGTGTAAGATAAAAGTAACTTAGACATGACCTACTTTGAGATTCTCAACCCTATAAACTTTTGATATCTCTCCACAATATAGGCAATAAGTGGAGGGATTGAAGCAACTATTAAGAATTTATTGTTGATCGGATCTTTGAAGGAGCAAAGTATTTGCATTTACCCTTGCACCCCCATGAAGTATTGAGACCAAAAAGAGCATTGCATTTTAACAAATTCAATATATAAAGAGTGAATCTAGCGACAAAGCTACTTATACCTTCCTCTTACAATTATATCAATGTAAATTTAAATTGTGCTTTGGATAAGTATGCCTTGATAGTTTATATAGGACATTATGTTCCCAATTTCATTTGTTGATGAATGGAATACCACTAAACTACTTGATATTGTGTTACGTTGCACCTGTACCCAGCGCACCTTCAGGTGTACCCCAGGGAGAGAGGGCCATTTTTTCGACCAGGAGGGGTGTTATCGAGGAATGGTGTTCATGGTTGGGCCCTTTGGTCATCCTCTAGGGGTTATACTATGCCTTGATGGCGTTGTTGACTGCCATTTATTGGTGGTTTTAACCTCGAAGTGGGTGTCTGGGGCCCCTAAGGTTGACTACTAGGTCACATGGCTCCATATCTTGTTTATGTGCTCTGGTGGACTTTTCTTCAACTGTGAGATATTTGTCTCCCTTCACACCCACTTAGGACACCCTCTTGGTCCTTCAGTTAGTGGGTTCTTGCTCTCCCTGGCCTTATCTCCTGATAGGAAGACATCCTCCATGCCAGGTCGTTTTCATGCTTTGAGGAGGGTGTTGAGGGTTTTGATAGCATTATATGGGTTATATGGGGTATAACGCCCTCCCTCCAACTCACTCCAACCTTTCGTTCAGATAGATTCGCTTATTTGAGCATGTTTTGGCACATGGGGGTACAAATACCCAAGGTATCCTACCTTGAGCCTACCTTAGGCTATATTTTACTATCATTTTTCTTTTAATTTTCAGCTGACATTTTATCATTTCAAATTGACTTATTTTAAGGTATGTAGGCCTAGATATTTTAAAAGTAAGTGTGAGATCAGATAAATAGATCTCCTCACTTTCATTTTAGAGATAGAACTTATGGGATAATACACTATACACTTGTTTTACCCCCACTAGGACTCTTTGGATGTATGCGCTCCTCTTGAGGAAGTTTTTCTAAGTGAATGCAAGCTTTTTCTGGTAATTCTTTGGTGAATTTCTTTGTTTGGCGATGTTTTGATTTGTTGGATGAACACAAGCACAAAAAGGTTAGGTTTCTGATATTTTTGTTTAAATGTTGGTGGATGTGCATGTTCAAATCTTAGTGGTAGCCCTAGTGTTGCACTTTTTCCTAGGATAGGACATTACCAAGTTCACTCTTGTCACCTTAGAAAATTAAGGCACATCTCCTTATGAGGGTACCCTAGGGTTTCTCCTTAGTTTTTCTAGGCTAGTTTCTTGCCCTAGGAACTCTTCCTCTCTAGGTTAGCCATCCACCCTATATGCCCTAGGTTGTGGTAGATATTTTTGCTAGGGTTAGTTCCCTTAGTTTCCACACATTTTATCTTCTACAAAAAAAACTAGTTCTAAGGTTACTTTATAACCATATTTGAATCAATGAAGAACACTAATTTTATAAAATTGTCAATCACATTGAAAAAACCAACTATTTTCACTATTTAAAATTGAAATAACCACGATTAAAATTGAAATAAGTGAAAGAAAGTCTAATTTAATGGGCAAGTCCACCAAATTGTGTGACCATCAAACCCACTCACAAGAGCCAAAATCCATGAGTATGCCTTACGCTACGCCAAGAAAACCATGTCCTAAATAGGGTTTTTTATATTAATGGAAATGCAAGCATTGAAAGGGGATCAACTCAAATAGGATGTGGTCTTATACGTCCTCTTATGTGCATCATTCAAAATAACCCCCTGAGATACCATTGTTTCCATACTTGGTCGCTCTTCCTCAACAAGAGAGAAACGCCAGTCCACAAGAGCCTTGAGGGAGTGCTCAAGTTGGAGAGTAGTGCTCGAGTTGGAGAGGTCAACTAAAGGATAATCGACCCTCAGCAACCAACAAAAAATATAGGTTTATATATAATAATAAAAATTCCAAAATGGAAGAAATTATATATCTACTCTGCACAACCTCATTACGGATTTGATTCCCGTCGACACCACAAATATGAAATTTAGGCAAGACGATAACGCCACGCCACTTTATTCTTATGTGACTGGAGCTAGCAAGTAGGTAGTCATGCCGATGGCTCCCATCGATATAATTGTTGTGCATATTATGGGGAGTTGGTTTGAATTTGGCAAGAGGAGGCAGCATACGTCGGATGTTTAGATGCCTAGTTTGGCTAGAACGATGGTGAGGGATTTCACACTCCGCCATAGTTGGTGGAGATGAGGGATATTCAGTGATTGTGACGAAGCAAGGCGATGTAGGTGAGGGATCTAGACTTTCCTATTTGGAGAAATTTACTGGTTCTCCCTTGGTGTACTACATAATGTTAGAATTGTAGCATTTGTTGAGAGGATTGATCTTGAGACTCATTGTTGTGCAAAAAGTTAGATCAATGAACCAAAAAGGAAAATGTTTGGTGTCGAGCAAATTTGCAAATGGGTGATTGCAGAGAACTGAGTTTTGTTCTTTCACATGCATAAAGACTTGGCAATGCATGGATTCTAATGTTGATAAACACTTATTGTTCCTTCTAACCCTACCCCATTGAGTGAACTCTATGGATCAGTCCCCTTCCCATGCTCCTTATTCTTTTTTAGTTACTTGATATTTTTAATATAAATTAATAATATGTTTTTTTTTTATAAAATAAATCAAAAATATTGATTGAGGCATCCTTATTTCATTCTAATTTTTGTAATTAAGTTTTTTCAATTTTAATTTTATTTTCTCTTTATAAATATTATTAATTATAAAACAACTATGTCATATAAATAAAGAGTAAAATTGTTTTCTTCGTCATTTTATTGAATTTTTTTTTTACTTTCTATTATATTACTAGTTATAATGACATTAAGCATATTAATACTAATGTTTTATATACAGACATATATTTACCATTTTATAATATATGAATGGTTACAATTATCTAAAATGGTTTATATATATATAAAAGATGTTTTTCATCTAAATATTGGCTTATTTTCAATAAAAATTTATAGTGATTCGCACAAAACCAGCAATTATTCTTATATGGACAAAACCACAAAATCTAAATTTTTTATTATTCAAAATTCATTTTTATTGTAAAATTAAATTGATCGTCATCAAATGTCTCTATTAAATTATTATATTTAGATTATACAATCTCAAGATTCTAACAACTTATACTACCCAAATAAATCGAAATCATCACGTGTTTACCCCAAAATAAAATAGTAAATTTTCTGCATTATATTTTTTTATTTTAATTATCCAAATCATTATTTCTTTAATTTAAATAAAAAATAAAAAATAAAAAAATGTCGCATGCTCACTTCTTTACACAAATATTAATCATATTCTAGGTTAAAGTTCCTCAAATCATATTAATTCTATGAAAATCCAAACGACATCCTTTCATTAATATTAATATTGAAGGAATCCATCCTCACCACTAGTGATCGTACTCCTCATCTTAGCTTTTGAAGATAAGCCACTTATTCTAATCGAGAGCTATCGATAAATAGTGAGTGTCCCATCGCTGCAGAGAGTCCTCACACGTGAAACTGGACTTCTTCAATACTAACATGCCATATTCCTACTAACCTGTCAGATTCCTACAGCAGGATCCACACGAAAGGGGTGAAACTTTAGCCAACAATTCCCACTCCACATTGGTTTTCCAAAAAAATTCTGTAATCCAATTACTGCAAATTTGAAACTGTAATTGGTCCATCTCTACCAGGCTGAATTCGTATTCCAAAATCCTGAAAAAAATGGCAATTTATGAATTTATATATGAACAATTATACAATCTTGTGTGCCTCACATTGCAAATCAATATCAATTGAACACGAGATATTGGCGATCTTATTTCAGAAATCCATACTTTATATAGCTTTAAAATTCAGGCGCTCAGTTCCAAGAACATGCGAGCCATTGGATGGCTGGCATTGGAGAGCTCATCGGGTTTCAGAGTCTCGACAATCTGTCCATCGACCAGCAGAAAGACTACATCTGCAATTCTCTGAATCTGTTTGACGCTATGGGAGACCATGATAATCGTCATTCCCTTGCCTCTCCTCAGCTTCCCGATCGATTCCTCAATGTGCTGAGTCGAGATTGGATCCAGGGCGCTCGTCGGCTCGTCCAGCAGCAGCACCTAATTGTCACACAACCACAACCAAGAGTCAGAGAAAAAAATGAAAAAAAAAATCTATCCAAAGTAGTTCTACAAATAGATAACTACATATAATTTAAGAAGAGGATTTTTACTGGTATATCTCAAATTCTAAAATATAAACACAACAAAGTTATTTTTTCATTTTATAATATTAATTAAAATTAAAAAAAAGCCACGGCAGCTGCATCCTAGAAACATATAATTAGCACAGCTATATAACAGAAAGTTAGTCTCATCTTTCTGCTTTCTGCAATCTAAGTTTCACATTAATCAAAATTAAAGAAAAACATACAGCTGGGTGTTAACATTAAAAATTGTTCACCTAGCTCTTTATGGTCTAAACCATAATCATACACCATATTCCCACCATTACTTCCTCCATTTTGATCTTCATAAATGTATTTCCACTAAATATGATCCAAAACGTGATTATTCCTTTCCCCATAAAGGAATAGAAGATGAGCATTTATTGTGATTCCTCTCCATTCTCTCCAAAAAATGGCCAAAAACCCTAAAAATGAGAATGGGTCAAAATACTATAAACAATAAAATACCATGGGCAAAAAGCGTTGGACCATCGTATAAATACATTGTGAACCACTCCTCAAACATTTTTTGTCATTTGCTTTCAGTCACACAAGATATTGTTCTACCATTATTTTGCCATGCCATTTCGACCGTGTATGTTGAGCTTACTCCATATCCATTTGGATCCACATTGCCCATCAAACAAATTGCTGTGGAAGAGACTGGAGACCAAAACCGTGGAGCTGCAAAACCATTTCCTCTGACAGCTACTATGACCCAACATTCCAGAAAATGTATCTTTTGTCTTGTCTTGTTTTACATTATATATCATAAAAATCTTTAAAAAAAATGTTATTGTTATTTTTATTTCTTCTTGTTATTAATGAAATCTATCGTATAATTTGCATTATCTAGGATTGGTGCTTTTGCATCTAGCTAAAAAAAAATCCCCACTACACTATAGCATCCTAGAAACATATAATTAACTCAGCCATACAACAAAATGCTAAACATATAATTAACACAGCCACACAACAAAAAACTAGTTTCATCTTCCTGTAATCTAAAAAACTAATAGTTACTTATCTACCTCAAATTCTGAAATATAAACACTTATCCATTCCGATATAAACACTTATCCACAAAACACTTATCCATTCCGATATAAACACTTATCCACAAAGGCAAACAGGTATCCACTGACCTCTGGTTCGTTGGCAAGAGTCCTAGCCAGGGCCACTCGCTGCGCCTGCCCGACGGAGAGACCGCTGACGGATCTGGAAGCCATGGAGGAATCCAAGTCTGCGAAGCCGAGATACTTACCCACCTGCTCGTCCGACAATTTCTCCCCGCGGAGCGCCGGCCCGTACCTTATGTTATCCTCAACGCTTCCTGCAAATAAACGCCGAAATTAGCTTGACACAAGACAAGAATATAAATTCTGTAAACCTTGAAGACTAGTTTGTTCGATAGACGCTTTTCTCCCAAAGTTTATGCAGATTTCGAAATCAAATCTCATTCGGAGAGGGTTTTGGCGCTACCAAAAAACCAACCATTGAGTTTCTTTAGATTACCAAACTATGTTTCAATCAGATTTACATTGAGTTTCTTTAGATTACCAAACTATGTTTCAATCAGATTTACATTGAGTTTCTTTAGATTACCAAACTATGTTTCAATCAGATTTACAGTAAGTTAATAGTAATAAGATTACCAACCAACGTTTCAAGCAGGTTTATAGATTGACAGTTTCTTAAACTTTCGTTAAATTAACTGTAACTATCTAATAATTAGTTTAATGTTTAATGTTTATTTAACTGTTAACTATTTTTACAAAACTAAGTAATTGCTCACCTTTCACATTAATAGGCCACTTTATCTGTGACTGTGATAGTTACCTGGATAGATGTTTTTATTTGAGATTCAGGAGGAGATGACACAAGTGTTTCAAAATTAGAAATAAACAATTATAAAAATAATGAATATAATGATGAATGTATAACTGGTACCAATACATGGATACTCATAATTGATCAATAGATAACCAATAATTCATAGCAGATAAATACATGGATAAGTCATAGTTGATTAATATATAACCAATAATTAGTTGCAGATAACTCCAAGAATGTGAGATATAGAGAAAAAGAATATAAAAAATAATTGATAATTGATAAATGAATAACAATATGTCAATGAAGCAGCTTCCCGTTATAAATCCTGTAATACAGTCCCTTGTTCCAATTGCATTTGAACCCTTAAAATTTTAATAAGCAGTTTAAAAGGTAATCATTAGCTTTCTGCCCCCCTTTATAGATCCTTAGTACAGTCCCTTGTTCCAATTGCATTTGAACCCTTCAAATTTTAGTAAGTAGTTATGGTAATTATTAGCTTTCTGCTCTTTGGCAGGCAATAAGCCAGGCCTAGCCCACCCGTTCCATATCCAGTCACAGATCCAGATCTAGATCCAATAACATGCAGCTAGTCATAGATAACTCACAGTTAAATCAGTTTAATTAGAAGAAGATGAAGAATAAACAAAAAATATCCATATTGTATTCTATTGCATAACTATCTCTTAACCATTTAATCTCTATCTACATAATCCAGCCACAAACTATCTTAACCATTTAATCTATATCCACATAATCCTGTCAGTAACCGTGATAGAAGGATTTTCCCTCCAAATTCTGTATATAATTGATTACTGACCTTCAAAGAGCGCCGGCGTCTGGAACAGCATGCCGACCCGCCTTCGGAGGGCCAGCACGTCGAGCTGGGTAATGTCGTTGTAGTCAAGAAAAACGGAGTCGGCGGACGGTTCCCAGAGCCTGTTCAACGCCCTCAAGAATGTGGACTTCCCGCTGCCGCTGGGTCCTATAACACCCACCACCGTTCCCTTCCAAATGTCCACCGACACTCCAGAGAGAAGGCTCATTCCCTCCTCCGTCTTCCTGCGCAGATCTCTCACTCTGATCTTGGGATGCAGATCACCATTACCCAAAACCTCAGCGTCCTCCACGTCGGCCTCATCGACGCGCAGAATCAGCGCCTCTTGCAAGCTCTCATCTCCTTCGAATTCAGAAACCAACAATCGTCATAAAAATACATCACATCAGTGAAGAAATATAATGGCAGAAACATATCAGATTTCATAAATGCATACCTTTGAATTCCATCGAATTGCAAACTCAAATCATTCAAAGTCTCATGACATAGAATAGAAGAAAGAAGAATTTCCGCCTGTGTAAGCCCAGTATCGAGCTGTGATACAATTTTCAATTATAGAAAGAATTATGTCGGGAAGACCCGCATAGCTTTCCCCAGGTATGTGGTATCCCTAGTTCTACCTGCACAACTATGCACAACTACCAGTTGTGTCTGAGCCCTAGATCTACCTGCACAACTACCGAGTTGTGTCTGAGCCCTAGATCTACCTGCACAACTACCGGTCGTGTCTGATTCTAGCTCTACCTTCACGACAAAAATCGCAGTCTCCACGATGGCGGAGTCTACGTTTATTCTACTAATCAAATCTTGATTATAATCATAATTTTGAGGATAAAATTTCCGACTTTAGAAACAGGGTTACAGAGATTCATACTCAATATGAAATAATTTAAGCCATTTTTTAAAGCAAATTTCAGCTCGTCGATAATAATTATTGGTAAATTTTACAAATGATACGGTAAGGGTTTGGATTCTAAGAATACAGATTGGATTTGAAGGCCAACTCCGAGCTTATTTCGATGGTTGATTTTCTCGATCTAATAGGCAAAGAGAAGAGTTAAGTGTTAACTCTGCTTATTGTTAGTTGGATGGAATCAGAAATCGAGATAGGGATGACCAGTTTGTTGTAAGTTTTTTAACATCATTATAGCATAGCAGGTATATTGTTTAACTAGGGAGTAAGTTATTTACCCGACCATTTGCACCGGGCTGGCTTACTCCTTTTCGTGAGACCAAAAATAACCAATTCCAACAGCTATTTTCACACCAACTGTGCTCTGGAATTCATCCATCTATAAATTTAGCCACCGAAATTCTTGTTTTTTAAATGCAAATTTAAAATTGTAAGTTTTGATTGGAATTTTTATGAAAATTACAAATGTATGTTTAGAACTGTATAATTTTAGTCAACTCCATAAAAATAACTGGAAAGATCTAAAAAATCAACTCTTTTGTTTGTTTTATGGAACCCAATCCAAGTTTAAACCTTGGATTCTTTATCCTTTATGATCACGGAGGTTAAAGTTTTAAACTAGCATAAGCACAGAACATTGGCGTTATCAAATCCATAACAATTGAATTTCAAATTTTTTAGAACACAATTTCAGATTAGGTTTAGATCAGTTCAGTCTGTAGATTCAATTTGATTTGGTTAATTAGTATTTTTTATTATTGCATTATAGCAGAATCTGGTGTTCTTGATCTAACGGAGTAATCTATCACTGCACGGAGTCAAGTGGGCCCTGGTGCAAATGGTCCGGTAGATAGCTTACTCCATTAACTAGCCTCTGGTAGAGCAATGATTGCTGCTGCAGGTTTGCAGGTTTATTGCTGGCCGTTAGATCTTAAGATGTTGAGATCCAAAACTTGGCAATGAGCCTGCCTAAGTTATTATTGCTTTGTAGGCTGATTAATTTTGGGTTATTATCTATTTGATTTCAAGTTGTAAATATCTATTTGATTTCAACTTCAACCTTGTTCTAAGTCATTTAATGCAAAGACAGATTTGATTTCAAGTTGCACATATCTGTTTGATTTCAAGCTTGTTATAGGTCATTTAATGCAAGGACAGCGATATTGTCTATTTGATTTCAAGCTGTCCATACAAGTTTATGCATTTTACAAATAAATTTACATTTTTTTAGTGAATTAAAATGCAAATGACACATTCAACTAGGTTTGGAAGTATGAACTAGCAACAACCACATTAAATTAATTAATGTGTCTGAATAAGTCCATAGGCGTAAATTTAAGCACATACTATAGGGAAAAACATTAATATAAAAAGTATGTGCCTAAATTTATGCCTATCGAACACATTAATTAATTTAATGTGGTTGTTGCTAGTCACGGGTGCGCGCATAGACATATCTACAAAGTATTAATAGAAATAATATTGTTTATTTAATTATAATATATAATAAATAATATTTAATATATTTATTACCATATTATTTAATTAATATAAAACATAATATACTTAAAATATTATTAATACAATGTTTTTCTATATAGTATATATGAAAAATATATCATGAAGTTAATTATATCCAATATATATTATTCACATGTTATAAACTAACCTAATAACAGATATCATCACAAATTCATAATGTAACCTAGCCATAATGTTCCATACCATGTTATTGATGTACCAAGTCAACATATGTTCATTATTATTATAATGAAGATGATCAATGTCACAATGTGACACAACCAACGTTTTTCTCTATAGTATGTATTGTGTCGCAAAACATATGAAGATGTGACATGAAACCCTTACAAATTGTGACAATGTGACATAACCTTTGTTTAATTTCATAACGTGACATACATTGGGGAATGCAAGCATTCAAATACTATGTAGGAGGTTCACAAAGGGTTATGATAAATTACATCATTCATCCCTAGTTTATCGGATTTTCGTCACATTGGAAACAATTATAGTTCTGATTATGTTGGGATGCAATGTTCATGACATGGTTTATGTGTCTTTGCTACATACCACATTGGTTATGATAATATATGGTTGTGTTGCTTAAAGTAATTTGTTGCAATTATAAATATATTAAAAACAAATTAGTGACGATAATAGAATAACATAAAATAATGATGTGGTAATGTGGGAATTTGATAATCCTCCTTGGAGATTTCACACTGCAACGTTAGCAATTTTAATCAAAATTTAATATGTTGTTGAAAAGTTTTATTAGATTCTAATAGTGCAAAAGTTGTATAATTGTTATGTTATTTTAGATTGGACCACAACATGGAGATGAATGAATGAATGTTATGTTATGTTAATTGTTTTTTTTTGACAGAAACGGTTAGAGATTATATTAAAAAATGATGGCTGAGCCATCAAAAGATACATCTCCAAAACAGGAATGTCAAGCATCCAGACAGCCTATAACAACTGAAACTACATATGCCTGTTACGATGCAAAATCAAGACTTTTAGAGGCAAAAGAAAACAGGACAAGACTTAAACTAAATAAAGCTAACGCCGGATAACCTCTGCTCCAGAAGTCTGATTGGGGGCATGAAGG
>LPNX010150737.1:375009-403406 GCA_001517045.1 Pseudotsuga menziesii | reverse complement strand
ATAACGTCACAATGAAATGTAAACCTTGATAAACATGACAATGCAACATAACAATCTACATTACTATGTAGAATGTGGATGGTTTAAACCATTTATTTTTTCAAACAAATATATATATATATATATATAAAGAAAATTCTTAAAGAAATTTTCTAAACATCCAAAGACACATTATTAATGTGTCACATCTTGGGCATTATCGCAATGCGACATAACCCTTGATGATTGTCGCTAATATAACATAACCTGCAGATTAAACATCACAATGCGACATAACGCTTATTAAATGCCCACTATCACATTATTAATGTGTCACATCTTTGGTTGTGTTGACATATACCAACCAAACACTGTAACAATGGCTCAACATCGTAATGTGATATAACCCTTGATAACATCGTAGTGAAGCGTAAACCTTGATAAACATCACAATGCGATATAACATTCTACATTACTATGTACAATGTGGATGGCTTAAACCATTTCTTTTGTGAAACGACTATATATATATATCAAGAAAATTCTTACAACATGATGGCGAATAATGTGACACAACCATCGAGGAATGATGAATTTCAATATCCATGAATAAATTTTTCGATCGTTGCAATGAATGTCCAAATGCAACAAAACCATTAAGGAATGCACTATTAAGGAATGTCGCAACCCAACATTAGTATTGATAAATGTCATAATATCAAAACATTGTTTGTGTACACAGATGAATTTTTTTCGCTTTTCAAAAGTAAAAGTCTTAACGTGACAGAAAAATACATCATTTTGGCCATACTTAACCATGGTTGACTTTGGTGAACCACATGACTATAGTTGATAATGCAACAAGAAATTTTCTAAACATCGAAAGACACATTATTAATGTGTCACATCTGGGGCATTATTGCAATGTGACATAACCCTTTATGAATGTCACTAATGTAACATAACCTGCGATAAATGTCACAATGCGACACAATGCTTATTAAACGCCCACTATCACATTATTAATGTGTCACATCTTGGGAATTATCGCAATGTGACATAACCCTTGACAAATATCACAATGTGACATAACCCTTTATGAATGTTGTTAATGTAACATAACCTGCGATAAACGTCACAATGCGACATAACGCTTATTAAATGCCCACTATCACATTATATAGAATGTGGATGGTTTAAACCATTTCTTTTGTCAAATGACTATATATATATCATGAAAATTCTTAAAGAAATTTTTTAAACGTACAAAGACACAGTATTAATGTGTGACATCTTGGGCATTATCACAATGTGACATAGCCCTTGACAAAAATCGCAATGTGACATAACCCTTCATGAATGTTGCTAATGCAACATAACCTGTGATAAACATCACAATGCGACATAGCACTTATTAAACACCCAATATCACATTATTAATGTGTCACATCTTTGGTTATGGTTACATATACCAACCAAACGATGTAACAAACCATGGCTTAACGTCGTAATGTGATATAACCCTTGATAACGTCGGAGTGAAACGTAAACCTTGATAAACATCACAATGCGACATAACATTCTACATTACTATGTAGAATGTGGATGGTTTAAACCATTTCTTTTGTCAAATGACTATATATATATATCAAGAAAATTCTTACAACATGATGGTGAATAATGTGACACAACCATCGAGGAATGATGAATTTCAATATCCATGAATAAATGTTTCGATCGTTGCGATGAATGTCCTAATGCAACAAAACCATTAAGGAATTCACTATTGAAGAATGTCGCAATCCAACATTAGTATTGATAAATGTCGTAATATCAAAACATTATTTGTGTACACAGATGAATTTTTTTTGCTTTTCAAAAGTAAAAGTCTTAACGTGACAACAAAATACATCATTTTGGCCATACTTAACCATGGTTGACTTTGGTGAACCACATGACCATAGTTGATAATGCAACAAGAAATTTTCTAAACATCCAAAGACACATTATTAATGTGTCACATCTAGGGCATTATCACAATGTGGCATAACCCTTTATGAATGTCGCTAATGTAACATAACCTGCGATAAACATCACAATGCGACATACCGCTTATTAAACGCCCACTATCACATTATTAATGTGTCACATCTTGGGCATTATCGCAATGTGACATAACCCTTGACAAATATCACAATGTGACATAACCCTTCATAAATGTCGCTAATGTAACATAACCTATGATAAACGTCACAATGCGACATAACACTTATTAAACACCCACTATCACATTATAAATGTCTCACATCATGGGTTGTGTTGACCCATTACTATGTAGAATCTGGATGGTTTAAACCATTTCTTTTTTCAAATGAATATATATATATATATATTAAGAAAATTCTTAAAGAAATTTTCTAAATATCCAAGGACACATTATTAATGTGTCACATCCTTGGCATTATCGCAAAGTGACATAACCCTTGACAAATATTACAATGTAACCCTTATTACAATGTGACATAACCTATGTACATCTAGTTTAACTAGAATTGACACACATCAATATAACTTTTTTCAATTTATTAGTTCTGGCTTATAAATTATTGTTTTCATTTTTTTTTTTTCGTATAAGTATATGTGATATTTCAAAATGCTTAAAGTGTAACTAAATTTTTAGTTTTATTAAATATTTTTTTTTTTTAATTTGATTTCTATAAGAATTTTTCCATATAAGATTAGTTCCATACCATGAAAATGAAGATTAAATAAATTGAAAAAAAATAGCTTCCTAACTCATGCATGGAGACTTCCTAATCATCAATTCCTTTTAGATCTTAAGCTTTTTGTTTTGTTTTGTTTTAATTTAAAATGTTATGCATCTTTTTCTAGAAAGATTGATGAACGTTTTGGAAACAAAAAAAAATGGTTGAGAGTCAAATGAATAGAAAAATTTAGTTTAGTTAAAAAGAGAAAAATCTCATTAATTACTAGAATTGTTAATATATATTATTGGAAAATTAACAAAGCAAAAAAAAATTAGGTTATTTTCTTTTAAAGATGACAAAATATATGATGGTGAATCAAATTATTTATCATAACTTTGAAGAAGCAAAAATTCATTATCTCTATAGTAAGAAGTTAACAATAAAAAGGTAAATCTATCTTATTAGCTTTTGAATTAATATTGTTTTGGCATATCTAAATTTTGTAAACATTTATAATTTAACTATTTTTTCATAATAACTTTTTGGTGAAGAAGTTTGAAGTTTAGATGTTAACAGGTTGATGAATGTTACAATGATTGACATCAAAAGTCACATTATGAATGTGTCACATATTGGGTTGTGTGGGTGTATATAATTTTTTAATCCTTAATGAATGTTAGAATGGGACATAACCCTTTGTCATATTAGACATGTAATCATTTCTCAATGTCACAATGTGACATAACAATTAATAAACGTCACAATGCAACATAACACAATGAACTTCGAATGTCACATTATTGATAAAATTTAGATGCAACTTTGTAAAACTTATAATTTGGAATCTTATCATAGCTAGAGGAATCTATGTTCTATGCACTGCAATGCAAGCCTAGCAGTATTGAATGATTATGGAAATTTAAGTGTATAGGAATGCAGTTCCAAGCATTTGAATGATTAATTGGTTTTTCATTTAAGTCGAGACTTGCTAAAATTGCATGGAACTTTTAAATAATGTCCATAAAAGCACAATATTTTTTTATTTGACATAATATCAAAAACCATAATCTCAATATGTCAAAAGTTATTATTATTAATTGTAAATATTCCTACAAATTTGACATATGATAATTACATTCAATTCCCATTATTTCCACATGATGCAATTATGAAGGAAAAACTATGAACTCTAATTTTGTTCAAACTTTAATGAAAAACAACAAAATCTCTATTGTTTTTATTTAGATAATATATATTGCATAAGGATCCTTGGCTAGACCAAAAGCTTGGCGTATTCAGTCTATATCCAGGTTCATTAATACCTGCATTTTTCAATTTCAAAGCCGAGCATCCAATTTTATTGGCTGAGCATACAGTTAAATTCAATGGCTCAGAATATAATGTATTCCTCACATGACTTTTGGGTGTTCTAATTAATTCCCCCAATAATAGTATATGGCATGTATATTGCTAACAAATATTTTATAACTATCACATTTTATAACAATCATCAATAAACTTATGCAGTGACTAACATCATTGGATATGTTAAAGTTGCTATGGTGAGTACATAGTCTCACTCACTCTACCAGACACCATGCATGCAAATTCTGTATGTAACATCCCCATACATGCATACATATATGTATCTTACATTAGGCATGCAGCCGCTTAGCCCAAGTCTCCAAGGAGAACATTAATGACCACCACCTGCACGGGTTGAAAGTTTATTGATAAGTTTAATAACGTTAGGCATGCAGCCGCTTAGCCCAAGTCTCCAAGGAGAACATTAATGACCACCACCTACACGGGTTGAAAGTTTATTGATAAGTTTAGTAATTGTGTTGCTAAATTATTGCAGAGTAATTAGTATTATTCACTGGCGAATAATGTTATTATTAATCTTCTTTAAGAGTTTTAATGTAATGTAAATGTAAAATGTTAGTAAAGGGTGTCCTAAAGGTTATTGCACAATGCCTTATTGTGAATAGCTTGTAGCTTGTAAACACCTTATTGAAAAATTCCTATAACCTATAAATGCCTTAGTGCATGGTGATATAGTCTACAGTTTGGATTGTTTCAAACTATTGTTTCGAGACTAGGGTTTCTATGCATATAGGAAGCAATCAAACTATTGCTACATTTGGAAGCTAACTGAAAATTGGGGATCTGAGTTAGGGTCTTTGAAAGCCCCAAAATTTGAAGCCTTTAATAGCTTGAATTAAAACTTTTGATCAATTAACCTCCGGCAATATGGATCGATTGAAAATGAAATGATTGGATTAAACAACTGCTCTAGCTCAAGAGGTGGCGGGATGGAGGATTGATCGAAAAAAAAAGAGGATTCACAAATGAGCTTTCGGTAGGATTTATCTCACAACAAATCTCAACCCTTAGATTTAGATCATTCATTTTTTCTAGATTTCAAACTGTCTCTCTAATTCCTTCATGTCAATTCCACAGCAAATCGTTGCTCTGGAAACATTGATGAGTACTTCCATCACAAACTAGTACACATGTCTTGATAGCTTCTAGATTTGCAAAGGAAAACTCAAACATAACTTGGTGGGTGTGCTAAGGAATATCTCTCCTCTGGTCAGCAGTTCCCCGACTATGGTTAAGGATATTTCAGCCGAGGCTTCAAGCCTGACCAAGTTTTAATGATGAATCCATGCATCTTGCATGATACGATTGAAGAATTCGTTAGTACTAAAGAATCAGGACCCTAATTCCAGCTTCAGGATAACCAAGATAAATTCAAATAAACGATATATATTTTGGGTGTATTTATAACACAAAAATAAGAAAGGATCATTCAGGAATCCCAACATTGGATGTGGGAATGTAGCAAAATAGCATGCAAATCACAGACCACCACAAGCCAAAACAAAACTCAGAAAACATTAAACCCTATTAAAAAAAATTATAATGCCCCTCATTATATAATCGAGAGGTCAACCAAATCAATAAAAGAAGGACGCTATTATTGATCCAGGAGGATCCAAGAAGGCAAAAATTTTTAAGTCCTCCAATCTCAACAAAACTAGCATCAGATCAAAGGGCTCATCGAGATGATTCCAACGACATTCGTTTCAGCTCAAACGGACTTTGTATGACAAAGTTATCGCGTTCTATTGTATTGATGAAACAGGGAAATTTGGCAAAATGGGGTGCCATGTGGCACCACTGATAGGGTGACACATGGCAGTATGGACCAGTCACAAGGTGACACGTGGCAGTATGATCTGAGCTGGCATACTACTGACTGGGCGTACAGACAGTGATGTGGCAGTGACTAGGCGGTTGACTGGACGCTGACTGGAATGAGGTGGACCAATCCCAGGCCGCCATGTGGCAGCNGGAGTTGCTAGAAGCAGTCTTGTTGTGTTTTGGGCAGCGGTTCTCTTCCTGAACATTGTCGCCAAGGTATCATTGTATCATTGCCATGTATTTTTCCTTGTGCTGAGATTATAGATCGGCCCTCCTATTGAGAAGCAGGCTCGGAGACGTAGTCCATCCTGGACGAACTCCGTTATCAACTTGTTGTCTTTATGTGCGTGTTGTCTATGCTATTTGGTTCTCTTCTTATGTATTTGTGAGCTTCGTTCATGGTCTNGATTGGCCAATATGTTTAATGCAAAAATTATGGCCTCCACAAGGTTCGACCCGGTGACCTCCCATGCACAAGCGCTCCGCCTTACCATTGGGCCACAAGGGGATTCGTGTTATAGGTGGTGACAATTTTATATTTAAACGTGAAAAGGAAATTATAAGGGCGCAAAAAGGTTGTTACAACGTGACAAGGGTTGTTAGAAGGCCATGGTTTTTAAGGCACCAAGGTTGTTACAACGTGACAAGGGTTGTTAGAAGGCCACGTGATATCCCCTCCTCCCGTTGGCCACAACCACCATGTGGGGCGCNTGTGGATGCTCACGAGGGCTAAACTGCAAGCTGGTGAGGGTACATTAGAGCCTTACAATTCCGAGATCGGACGTGCACACCGAAGGAAGAAGATGGATGTTAATGATGCCCGCACTGAGATGGGGGCAAACTTTCACAAGGTCTTCTACATGATGGCCGACAAGGTAGACAAGTTGTTTGCAGACTATGAAGAACACATGGCAAAAGAAAGAAAAGGCAGTGAAGCAAAGAAGGAAGACAAAGAAGTGAAGGACGAAGGCAACACTTCAGTTAACCACGGAGGAGGAGGTGGCGAAGAGCCTCCTGAGCCTCCCTCTTCACCTTCAGCTTCAAGCACAAGTTCAAGTGCTTCTTCCTCATCTCATTCTCAGCATTCCAAGGTTCCTCACAAAGAGCCTCAAAAGAAGCCCTTATTGAAGCTCGATGTGAAGTTTGATTTGCCCATGTTCAATGGGGAATCGAATGCAGAGAAGTTGAACAATTGGATAAGGCAAATTGAGGTCTATTGCCGAGTCCAGCAGATCAAAGAAGAAGATGTGAAGATTCAGTTGGCTTCACTTCGGCTGACAGGCACCGCACTTGTATGGTGGGAAAGCAAGCTTCAGCAAGGTAGCAAACAAATGGCTAATATTCGCTCATCGTGGTCTGCTTTCATTTCTGCTTTACGTAAGCAATTTTATCCGTTGGGTTATGTTCAAAAGGCTATGATAGATTGGCAAAGTTTTAGACAAGGCAAGGGTTAGAGTGTTCAGAATTTTACTGAAGAATTTAGAAAGAAAGCTCTAAAGTTGAATATTTCTTTAGATTCTCCTGACACTCTTTTGAAGTACATTGGTGCTCTTCATCATTATCTACGCCATACTTTGCTATTGTTGAATCCTACTAGTGTGGATGAAGCAAGTGTTCAGGCTACTCATCTTGAGAGCAGGGGGAAGCATTTGCAAGAAGACCATCCGAAGAAGCCTTTCAAGCCCAACAACAACTATAAGTCCAAAAAGAAGGACAAGAGCAAGAAGACAGCTACTACCAAAAAGGAAGGAGGAAAGCTCCATTGCAACCATTGTGACACTGATGGGCATGATGAAGAAAGTTGTTGGAAGTTGCATCTTGAACAGAGGCCAAAGCATTTTGTAGGCAAAAAGAAGAAAAAGACCATTGCAACAGCGCAACAAGATTTGGGTTCTGACTCAGGTGATGAAACCAGGATTACAGCCGTGGGAATGCAAGGTAACAAAACTCCTCATACTGGTTCAAGTTCTACTCATGTTTCTAAAGAAAATTATAAAAGAAGAAGTGAGTTGTTTCACATCAGAGTTGTGTTTAAGCATACAAAGATTGAAACATTATTTGATCCGGGTTCTCAAGAATTTGATCTCAGAATCAGTTGTTAAGAAGTTGGGCATACAAACTAAACCTCACCCCAAGCCTTATCCTCTTGGAGGGGTATGTCATAATGCTAAGCTACAAGTGACTAAGCAATGCAGGTTAAGGTTTGCTATTGCTTCAAAGTTGATCGATGAGGTGGACTTAGATGTTGTTCCTCTTGACATCTGCCTTATTGTATTGGGAAGCCCATACTTGTATGATCGAAAAGCAGTATTCTTCTGTCATGAGAACAAGTACCATCTCACCAAAAATGGGGTGGAGTACATTGTGAGAGCTCACAGGCTAACACCTCTCTTGTTAGTGCAGGACAGATGAAGCGGCTCATCAACACTAATAAGAGATACATGCTCATGGTTGTGCGAGCAAAAGATGCTGAAGCATCCGATGCTTTCAAAGGTTGTGATCCTTCTCATAAAAAGGCTATGATTGATATTGTGGCTAACTATGATGAAATATTTCAGGAACCTACAGGTTTGCCTCCCAAAAGGGAGATTCAACATGAGATTCATCTCCAGCAGGATGCCCCTCTTCCTAATGTGGGCATGTACAGGTTGTCTGCAGTTGAAATGGAAAAGATTAAGAAGCAGGTTCAAGACTTGTTGGACCAAGGAGTGATCAGACCCAGCTCCTCTCCATGTGGTTCGCCGATTGTTTTGGTGATGAAGAAAGATGGCACATGGAGGATGTGCGTTGACTATCGGGCTCTCAACAAGATCACGATCAAGAATCGATACCCGCTTCCTCGCATAGATGACTTGCTCGACCAGTTGAAAGATGTTGTGTTCTTTACCAAGTTGGATTTGCGCAGTGGCTACCACCATATCGGAATTGCAGAAAGTGATGTGTGGAAGACGGCCTTCAAGACCAAGCAAGGTCTATTTGAGTGGTTGGTGATGCCCTTTGGGCTTTGCAATGCACCTGCAACCTTCATGCGGGTAATGAATGATGTTTTCCGACCATTCTTAGATGATTTTGTTATTGTTTATCTAGATGATATATTGGTCTTTAGTAAAACTTGGGAAGCACATGTGGGGCATGTAAAGCAAGTATTAGATACTTTGAAAAAGGAGAAATTGTATGTAAAATTGTCAAAGTGTGAATTTGGCAAAACTTCATTAGTTTACTTGGGTCATATTGTAGGAGGTGGAAATTTAAAAATTGATCGTTCAAAAGTTGATGTAATTGTCAATTGGCCTAAGCCTACTAACGCTACTGAAGTGAGAAGCTTTTTAGGAGCTGTTCAATATTGGAGAAGGTTCATTCAGAACTTCTCATACATAGCATCCCCTTTGCATGCCTTAACAAGTGTAAAGAAAGCCTTCCAGTGGGGAGGTAAGCAGCAGAAAGCCTTCGACACATTGAAGGGAAAGATCAGCACCGCCCCAGTCCTAGCCTTGCCCGATCTGCAGCAGCCATTTGAGATAGAGACAGATGCTAGTGGATATGCCATGGGGGCAGTATTGATGTAGCACCGCAAGCCTATTTGCTACCATTCAGAGACTTTTACTCAAGTAGTGATCAACTACCCCACCTATGACAAAGAGTTGTATGCTTTGGTTCAGAGTATCAAGAAGTGGAAACACTACTTGATGGGTAAGGAGACGATCATCCATACCGATCACCAGCCCTTGCAGTATCTCCAATCCCAGACTAAGCTCCAGCAAGCTCGTCATTTTAGGTGGATGGGATTTCTTCAACATTTCCATCTAGTGATCAAGTACAAGAAGGGTACTAGTAACAAAGTGGCAGATATGCTTTCTAGACCTCCTATTGTTGCATCTATTGTTTTGAAAAATGCTTCTTTGTCCCATGAAAGTTATATTGAGCAGTATGCTACTAATGATGATTTCAAGGAGATTTATGAGAAGCTAACCAATGGCACACAGGTGGAAGACTACTATTTGCAGGGAAAGTTGCTCTATCATTTGGGCAAGTTATGTGTTCCTATCAGTGAAAGAGTCCATGTAATACGAGAAGCTTATACTTCTCTTGTATCAGGGCATTTTGGGGTAGGTAAGACTTTGGCTCATTTGCAAAGACTTGTGTATTGGCCTCGCATGAAATACATTGTAACAAAATATGTAAAGGGGTGTGTGATGTGCTCTACTTGTAAGCCCACTAATAGAAAATTGGGGCTGTACTCACCACTTCCTGTTCCTTCCCATCCTTGGGAAAGCATTTCCATGGATTTTCAGGGGGGTTTGCCTATGTCTAGGAGGGGTCATGACTACTTGTATGTGGTCGTGGATAGGTTTAGTAAGATGTGTATTCTTATGCCATGTAAAAAGCAGGTCACTGCAGAGCAGGCTGCTTCTCTTTTCTTTCAGCATGTATGGGTTCACTTTGGACTTCCTATGTCCATTATCTCGAATCGAGACTCCCGATTCCTTGGAGTGTTTTGGACAAAATTATGGTGTATGATGGACACCAAGCTGAAGAGGAGCACCGCTTTCCATCCATAGACCGACGGACAGACAGAGGTAGTCAATAGGACAGTTGTCCATTTGCTTCGGGGCTATTGCAACAAGCATCCTAGGTTATGGGATGAACAGATCCAGTATGTGCAGCATGCCTACAACAGGGCTATGCATTCTTCCACTCAGAGCTCGCCATTTGAGACATGCTTTGGGTACTTGCCAAAGACCCCATTAGACTTGACTTATGGGAGAGACGTTGATTCAAGCACTTCCAAGGATGAAGACAAAGCCCGCAGGTTCATTCAGAGAGTTCAACAGGTACATCAAGCAGTGCAAGAGCAGTTGGAGAAGAGTCAAGCCCAGTACAAGGCTCGCCATGACAAGCATAGAGTTGATCATCAGTTTCAGGTGGGAGATCAAGTGTGGCTTCACATCAGCAAGGAGAGGATGAAAGGAGAAGGCAAGAAGCTCACGCCCATGAGATATGGTCCCTTCACCATCTTGGAGAAGATTGGGACGAATGCTTTTCGCTTAGAGCTACCACCAAACATGTAGATCTACTCAGTGGTGAATGTGGAGAAATTGAAACTCTATGAGCCTCCCATGATCATGGATGAAAGGGAGAACGTCTCATTGCCATCAGTTGATGAATTTGCTCCTGAGTACATGGATGAGCTAAAGGAAGATGTCATCTTGGACAGAAGGACAAGGACTTCTCGCAGAGGTGATGTTGAGTATCTTCGAGTGGGCATCAAAGGCACTCATCCAAGCAAGGCCAAGTGGATCGAGAAGGAGAAAGTGAAGGAGCAATTCCCTCACCTATCTGTTGATTAGTAAAGGCTTTTGGAGGCCAAAAGCTTCTCAGTGGGGAGGAATGATCCAGGAGGATCCAAGAAGGAAAATTTTTTTTAAGTCCTCCAATCTCATCAAAACTAGCATCAGATCAAAGGGCTCATCGACACGATTCCAACAGCGTTCGTTTCACCTCAAACGGACTCCGTAGGAGAAAGTTATTGCGTTCTGTTGTATTGATGAAACACGGAAATTTGGCAAAATGGGGTGCCACGTGGCACCACTGATAGGGTGACACATGGCAGTATGGACCAGTCACAAGGTGACACATGGCAGTATGATCCAAGCTGGCATACTACTGACTGGGCGTACAGACGATGACGTGGCAGTGACTAGGCGGTTGACTGGACGCTGACTGGCATGAGGTGGACCAATCCCAGGCCACCATGTGACAGCACAGGATTGGCCAATATGTTTAATGCAAAAATTATGGCCTCCACAAGGTTCGACCCGGTGACCTCCCATGCACAAGCGCTCCGCCTTACCATTGGGCCACAAGGGGATTCATGTTATAGGTTGTGACAATTTTATATTTAAACGTGAAAAGGAAATTATAAGGGCGCAAAAAGGTTGTTACAACGTGACAAGGGTTGTTAGAAGGCCATGGTTTTTAATGCACCAAGGTTGTTACAACGTGACAAGGGTTGTTAGAAGGCCACGTGATATCCCCTCCTCCCGTTGGCCACAACCACCATGTGGGACGCACCCACTATTTAAACATGTGCTTTTAACAAACTTTGGGTTAAAATTAAAAGTGGGTTTGTGGAGCACCATCACAAATGGCTTTTAAAAAGTGAGTTTTTTAAAATATTATAAATGAGTTTAACCTATACTTGGTATAGTTTTAAACTATAACCAACTATATGGTTGGAGTTTTAAAAGGGTATTGTTAAATGTTGGTTTATTATGCTAACCAACTTGGAGGTTTGTAACCACATGCTTATTTAGGCAAAATTGTTGTAACTTGAGAAACCATGAGGATCATGTGAGAGGAGTCCATACAAGCCTATATAAACTCTCTCATTTGCCATTGTCAAGCATGCTTTGGAGTGGAGACTTTGTAGCTAAAGGAGAGGAGGGAGATTGCGTAGCTCTGCAGGAGGAAGGTATGAGTGTTTATACTCATTTTACATCGTCTTCAGGCTTCGAAGTTGCTAGAAGCAGTCTTGTTGTGTTTTGGGCAGCGGTTCTCTTCCTGAACATTGTCGCCAAGGTATCATTGTATCATTGCCATGTATTTTGCCTTATGCTGAGATTATATATTGGCCCTCCTATTGAGAAGCAGGCCCGGAGACGTAGTCCATCCTAGACGAACTCCGTTATCAACTTGTTGTCTTTATGTGTGTGTATTCTATGCTGTTTGGTTCTCTTCTTATGTATTTGTGAGCTTCGTTCATGCTCTTTATGCAATTCATGTTAACGTCATAGAGTAGCAAAGATCTTGTTTTCGGATCATATATAGTGGCCACCAACGTTTAATCCCCACAAGAAGTAACCAATGAGCTAGTACAAGTTGTAGCCTAGCCAATGAGCCGGTACAGTACAGTGCAAGGTATTAGCCAACCCAAGAACTCCAGAAATAAATAACCTATACAAAATAATGGGTGGTTAGGAAAATATTTTGAATGGAAGGTAACACCAATCAATATAGATTCTAGAAAACAAGCATTTAATACATTCAAGAACTCTAGATGAGTTTAACGTTCCAAGTTCCATCCTAAAGATAACCTTTTTCTATATCCATACAACAAAACAACATTACAGATTCTAAATCAACCTTTACCATTAACAACTTTGGTAGGAGCACAGATTTACAGAATAAAACAAGAAAGTCTGGCTCAGATAAGAAAATCTTTCATAATTCATAGCGAAGATTGCTATGTCTTTTATTCAAGAATTTTGTTGTATATTGTAGCTGCTTCGACGAAAGACAAGCCGAAGAAGAGAAGCCCTAGGAGTTCTCCTATGCTACATTCTTTATTGTAGCTTGTGCGCCAACCTATAAAAAGGATAGCATTAGCCAACATCAAGTAGTTGTGGAGTCATACCATTCAACTAAGTTTCACAAATGATAATAATTACTGGAGTTTCTTTAGCCAAGGCAATGGCGACAACCTGCTATTTAAATCATCGATGTTTCTCTATTTCCTTCCTATGGAATTCAGTTTGCCTCAATAGACTAGTAAGTTCACTAATAGCTCCTTTCATCTCCTTGTTTTCAAATTCTTTGTCCTGCAATTGACATCTACAGAAAGCAAGATGAGATTGTAGATGGAATTAAAAACTACTTCAAAAGCAATGTCATACTTGTCTCTAATACCAAGAAAATCTCTCAATGTAAAATCATTGATGTTCACAAGAACCAAGAAAAATACAATCAACAATCATAGTTTCTCCACCAAACATATTTGGAAGGATTGGTAATTTGGTAGTACATATATGCACATAATCGACATCAAAATATACACAAAAATCAGTAAGACCATAATCATTTGCACACCCTCCTTGTATATTATAGTCGAAATCAATGATAAGGACTCAATACCTTGCACAAGTAGAAGCATTAAACAAATAATGAAGTAAGTTTGTTGCATCACCCATGGTTCACAATTGATTCCAGCGGGCATGCCCAATAAACGCACGCTCTCGTTCTTCTGCTTCTCACAGTTGTGATGCCATGTCTACAAGTGTACTAGAGGAGATATTAAGGATATTTTCAAGCATTCCAATCTTTGCATGCCTTGCATTTTGAGACATGGAAATTGTAGCAGAGCTGGAAAGGTCAAATACAAATTCATTAACTTCATATCACCATTTATGTGCTTAGGACATCGATGGTCAATTCTTATCTGGCATGCAATAATGTACTTAATATAATATAAACATAAATATTGTGTAGGAAATATTTAGTCTAGCTCACTTGAATTTCGTTTGTGGAGAGGAAAGGCCTTTTTGAATCATTTCTTATTCCTGCTTTAATTTGGTTAACTCTTTTGCAATTGCAGCTCTCCTGGTTGATAACGTGTAGATTATCAGATTCTCTTTGTGATACATACAAACTCGACAATATTGTATTGTAAGACTTGTTGTGATAGCATACTAAGTTTTCACATGAACTATTAAAACAATGATGGGTACTTACACTTTAGTTTGCTTCTCATATTCAGTGCGAACCTCGTGAATACAAACCGCAACTTCTAGCTCATGTTAAAGACAACGTTGCAAGACTTCATCGTTATTCTAGATAAACAGGTTACTCTTAGTTTATTTCTGTGGTGTGCTCTTGACTTTCCTTTCTATTTTTGACTGCAGTAAGAAATCTAGTTTATTTTTGTGGGTTTAATGTCATATGCCACAGACAGCGTTTTGACATTTCAGAAACCAAAACGAGAAATAGCAGACGCCTTGTTCAATATTCAAGAGTTTTCACAGTTGAGAGCTGTCTTAATTCAGTCCACAGTACAGGATATGAGGTTGTTCACAGTTGCAACCGACCCTAAAGATAACTTGGCAGTTGGCACAGAGTCAACTAAAATCTGGAAAGCCACAGTCAATAATGAACCACTCGAGATTTTGTCATTAATGATATTGTTACCCAATCTCGACTGTCTCCCATCAGGAAAGATAGCAAAACCCGATGGTAAAAGAGCCACGTAGTCCGGGTCACCATCGTTGAGAACAACATTCATAGCCACTATATCAACGGGTGTGTAAATAACATAAGAGCCACATGCGTCAGTGCAACTCTCCTCCAGAATAAGCATGTTACCCTGGTTCGAATTCAGGTTATACATAAACAAAAATTAATAGTTTAACAAAGCGCGAGCAACAAAGCTTAACCTAAAAACATGAGCATATATTTGGAGAAAATGGAACCGGGAAGTACTGTTGTGCAGATGCAGCGGGTTGGCCTCTGTGTTGAAAAGAGAATGAGCTCGTCGCCATTAACTCCCGAGGAGGTAAAAGAGAAAGATCTAAACTGGGCAGCTCGCAGATATCACTTTTAACAGCCCCCATGCTGTTCGTCACTTCTTGAAAACACATCAAACAAAAAAATTAAACACATAGGTAAGTATTGTACCAGTTTTTGTTTACAGTGAACAGCCATGAAATATGTTAAAGCATACCAAATCTCTTTTATCTTCTAACGTTGGTAATCCAATGAAGCTGATGAAAGAGTATGTGTCGCCCAACTGATTATATCTGAGATCTGCATCGCCTTCCGAACTTGAACAGCTGATTGCAAATGATCAGGAGCCTTTCCATATCTCTGCAGAGCTTCCTTCTCTTGGCCTTCCAAGAGAATCTGCCTGAAAATAATCACGACGAGCTCAGAGAGGTTGTTGTGATTTGCGATGGATTGCACTTACGCATTAGTGGGCGTAACCTCCACCACCAGAGAGGTTGTTGCGATTTACGATGGATTGCAGTTACGCATTAGTGGGCGTAACCTCCACCACCAGGAAGGGCTGCATCCTGCCACATTGCAGCCTTAACCGCAATTAGCCACACATGGATGCCATTTCCATAACAACATTTAACTGATTTTATAAACAAACCTCTAGTTAAGCTAAACGGCTAGTTAAAAGATCAGACGATTCAAATCATCTGGATCATACACTTGGCATGTTTTACTGGATCTTAATGATCCGCACAAGCAAGTCCATCCCCCAAAAAATATCATTGATATAAACGCCTATCGGCATAAAAATAGAATCACTATAATAAAACATTAAAAATAGATTAAAAAGAGAATTTCCAGAAGTAATGTACAATATTTAAAATAAAAAAAATTACGTACTTGGCACGTAAAAACTATTTAAATTAGATTCATATTTTGGCTAGATGTTACAAAATGACCGGTTTCACCATTTAAAATATAGGATTGGATTTTGCAACGCGTAAAAAACTATTTAATTTAGATTCTGATTTTAATTTTTGGCACGGAAAAACTATTGAATTTAGGTTCTGATTTTGGCACTGAAAAACTATTGAATTTAGGTTCTGACTCTGTAGTATATCAGATTCGTACAAATTTAGATTAATTCTTAACGCATATGGGGTCGGGCATCCATACATGCATCAAGGATTGCTAGTAACGTTGTAATTTGTTTTTGGCATAATTATTTAGATCTAACTCTTATTGATCTGTTATGGTTTCAAATTCAATACTCGTTCTTAAATTATTTACACGTCTGTGAATTATTACTCTTAAATTAATCTCTTAATGTATAATGAGATAGACCTAATTAATGGTTACAATCAAGGTAAATAGTAATCACTGGTTTATATAAAATTTACACTCAGAGTATAGGAACATTTGGGATTGAACATTACAATCATTTTTTTGTATAAACGTAGTCTGAAATGTTATAAGCTGGATGGTTTTGTTATCAGTGTAAGTCGCATCTATCTACAAATCTACAATTTATTATAATAACACCTCATCTCATAAGCTCTTGTGCAATAAAGCCTTTTCAAATGGGGATCTTTGAAATCATTGATTAAATGATTTTCACTTATTCAGTTAACCAATAACGGATCTTCAAATATTTTATCAATCATTAGTTTATTACTTAAAACACTGTATTTTATGGGAACCATTGTACAGTTTAATCCAAGACACCCCAACTATTCGCAGCGGCGAATCTTTCTTTACATGCCTCGTAATAAACCCATCATAGATGACCGCCGAGAGTTAATCAAGTACAATAATCAGATCTAAAAACAATTTTATCAGCTTACTCAGGCAGTAATCCCATCAACGGATGGAAAGCTTTGTTTGAAACAAAGAAGTGTACGAGTATATCTACAATTTAATTCATGAACAATTTCTTATCGAAACTACAAATCATCCCTTAGACTAGATCCACAACTTCAAATCTCTTAAAGTGCAGAAAGACGTTTTGCGGAAGCACATTTCCACAAGAAAGGTTATCAACCCACCTGCAATCTGCAATTGCAAAACATTAATTGTGGAGGGTTAATTTCTTAAAAAGGTTAAAATATAACCCGCAATCCGCAACCTACATTGCAAAAGGTAAATTACGAAGGGTTAATTCTAAAAGGTTAAATATATGTTTCGCAGTCCACGTTGTGGAAGGTCAATTGCGGAGGGATATTCTACAAAAAGTTAAAATACGTCCTGCAATTGGCATTGCGGAAGGTTAATTACGGAGGAATAAATTAGAAAAAGTCAAATTACGTCCCGCAATCCGCAATCCGCATTACGGAAGGTTAATTGCAGGAGAATAATTTGTAAAGGTTAAAATGTAATCCGCAATCCGAAATTGCGAAAAAAAATATTGTGGAAGGTAAAATGCGGAAGAAAAAAATATAAAATGTTAAAAATTACACATGCAATCCGCAATCTGCGTTGCGGAAGGATCATTGCTGAAATCCATTTGCGGAAGGTTAATTTTGATTGTAGTTTAATTAAGTCTCGCAATCCGCAATTACGGAAAAGTCATTGCCAAAGGAAAACTTGCGGAATGATCATTTCCTAAGGAACATTGCAGAAGGCAAACTTGCAGAATGGTCATTGCGGAAAGGACAGTAAACTTAGAAAAACAGGATTAAACAGAGAAGTGATTTTGAAGCTAATTACTTGGGATTGGATTCTAAGTTTCAGATGAAAGGTTGATCAAACATGTAATGCGAATATTGTGCATTAAACTCTCAAGATTCAATAATGCCCTGTTACAGTTAGGGTTTTTAAGCAGGTGTCTTTAGATATATGTTACAGAAAAAAAATTAAGCTATATGTTATAGAAAAAAAATTATGGATTTTTGAGGTGTGTTACACATATTTTCTAAATAGAAATGGGATATCCCATTAATTCTAGGAAGGATATGTAGGATGATATAAGAATAAATTTATGTTGTTTTATTTATAAAATTATAAATGAATGTTAAATTATATAGTTTATTATTATTTTATTTATAAAATAATTTTAAATATAATTATTTTTAGTATTTTATTTATAAATAAATTTTAAATATAGTTTTTTTTAGTATTTTATTTTTTAAAATATTAATAAATTTTAATTTGACATTTTGTTATTAAAATTGAATATATAAAGTCTATTAATCTTAAATAGTTTGTTAATGTAATCTTACTTTACAAAGTATTATTTGAGTGTTTTCTCTATGATATATATATTTAACTTGAGTCTTTTATATGTAATTAAACCTTTAAATATAACTTTATGAAACTTTATAACACATAATTACACTTTTCACTTAGCAATTAAAAAAAAGAAAACTCCATACATTTTTTAATGGAAGGCTTTTGGCATGGTGAAATGATCTAAAAGGAAAGTATATTTTGAATTTAGTAAACAAAAAAATGGTTTCCTTTGTGGAGTTAAAATTATAATGGGAAACTTAGTAAGGATGATGATGATGTTATTCAGGATGGCGTTGCTATTCCTCTAGCTCATTACTCTCGCTACCATGTGAGTGGCAACAAAGTACCTCTTATCACAATATTGAATATGATCATCATTGTTGGTATTATGTTAATTTTTTTCAACTTTGAGTTTAGTGATAACAACAAAGTACCTCTTAGGGTTGGAATTTGACTGGAAAAATGCTTGTCACAAGCCATTTTTTCTTTTCAAATACGGTTTATTTTTTAACCTAACCATCAAATAAAACAAAGAAACTATGAAAACGTCCAGATATAGTGTCAAAACCGATAGTAATGACATGTGATTTCATTTTCAAATTCATATCATGGTACCTCTTTTCATAATATTAAATATGACCATCATTGTTGGTATTACGTTAACTTTCTTCAACTTTGAGTTTAGTGATAACATTTCATATTAACGCAAGTATGATATAATTTATTGCATTAGAGTTGGAGATCATTATTATGCACCATTTGATTTTGAAACTTGTGTTTCAAAGTCCCATTGGCCATTTGAGTGTAGTTGTTTTATATATTTGCAATTGTGCTTGTACAAGCCTCTTGTAAACCAGCATTGATGCACCCGACACTTTCCCATCCCACATCCATTGTGCACCATAATATAGATTTGTTAGTGTTTGTGATTTTATTACATTGATTAATGGTGGTGGAGTTAATTGAGATTGAAGAGTGTGTGAGTTCAATAAGATTGAAGGGCATGGGAAGAAGTTGGCGTCACCACTATCACAATGAGCAAAGAGTTGTAGACTTAAATTAAATTGTTACTACAACTAAATGTAGATAATGGAAAATCATAGTGGAGACTATATTACAGTGCTTCCCTACATATAGGATACTCAACTTTGAATATGTGATAGCTCTATGTGATCATTGGATACAAACCTACCACCTGCAAACTTAGAATATTTTATTACATACTTGAACTCATACTCATAATGTCTTACCCCTTTAATGATGGAAGGAATTGTGGAAAACCCTTCCAGTACTTCCCCTTGATCTATGGATGATAAACAGGGTAAACTGTTGGCCTTAATTATGAATCCTAACCCTAAACAGATCAAAAGAGTCAAACTTGTGACCTCCCAACTTTAGGGGGAGAGATCTCATGTCTGGCTCACGACCACTTAAGGTAATCCTTATGGTTGTATAGTGTATTTCCTATATATATATATATATATATATATATTCAGACAAAACATATACATTGAATAGTGGAAATGTGGAAAAAAACATGACCTGCATGCATGAATGAGGTTGATGGCTTCATAGATTCATTAAAATTTTGATAAATCAATCACAACTCTGAGCAATGGCAACAATGGCAAAGGAAATAGGCAACCATGCTAATAATGCCACAATGAAAAAGTAAGAAATCAACAATGTCAACAATAATGTAAGAAAAAAAACACCTATGCAAACAAATTTAAGCTTTACTTATTTTCATTTCCCACTCCTTTTTTTCTTAAATAATATTTTGTTTTGCATTTAAGCTAACAATTTTTTTTATCAAACTTTACTTGTTTTAGTAAACAAACCATTGTTTTATCTTCCACTAAAATGGATTCTCTCCCATCCATATTCATATGCTTTAACAATGCGTTTAACATTTGATTATCTTCGTTCATATACACTTTTCATCATCTATTTAAATTATAAAGCATTTCGTAAGACATAATAAAAATTGAAAATTTAAGATTAATAATGATTTATTGTTGAATGTGCCAAATAAGAACCATTAAACCACCCTCAACTCCTTGTCAACCTTATTGAGGCCCACTAAGGTCACCACCATGAAACCACCCTCAACTCCTTGTCAACCTTATTGAGGCCCAATAAGGTCACCACCATCAAGGAACAAAGTTTTCGATTCCAAATGCTTTGTGACTTATTTCTGTATTTTCTCTTATAGAAAACCCCGTTAAATACACCGCTGGTAATGGACAAAGTTCCATGATTTAAGTGATCCGTGATTGATTTTGCATTTTCTATTGTAGTAAAACGTTTAGGTAATCAACCAAAATGCTTATAACATATTTTATTCTTTTGCATTTTTTTAGTTCTCTGTATGTGTTTGAAGGTATTATTTGAATTTCATTTTGTTCATCAATGGTTTATAATTCTGGTAATAAGTGCAAAGGGATTGTTGTTGATGTGCATGTTGATTTTCATTGTGGGTGTTCAAAATGAGAGCCCCTTTGATATGTCTATTCTAACTTTTCTTGTGAAAACCCTGCAACATCTATCAAAAGAAATTGCAGATAGCAAAGACTATCTTTCATTCTGAAAGAGAGATGAGGAAGTCATCACCAATTGTATTGAAGGAGTTGAGGATTGACCCATCATCTTAGTGGTGAATGTTGTTATTAATTTACTAAGAACTATGATCTTAAAGCAATAATTACATTTTTTTAAATCTATATTTTTCGGTCCAAATACCAAAATTAATTCTCAAATAAAAAATTGGTGTCACTATTTTTTTGGAGGTGGAAATTACATTTTGTTTGAAACCATGGTCTTAATAGCCAGTATCGTTGTAAGCAAAACCTATTTATGAATTGAAAATTGGTTCTCCCAAAATCATTTATTTGTTTTGAGGTTAAATTACAACTTGTTTGAAATCATGGCTTTCAGAAATAGTATTGTTACAAACACAACCTTAAAATCAATCCTTGAATTGCAAAATGGTGCTTTCATAATCGCACCTTTTTTTTAAGTTTAAATTACAAATTTTGAAATCATTACCTTAAAAAATAATACTATTGCAACAAAAAAACTTAAAATCAATGCTTGAATCAAAAGTGTTGCTCCCATAATCACCCTTTTTCTTTTTAAAGTTAAAATTAAGAGTTGGTAATTAGTATAAAGGTGCTACTAATAACACTCTTTTGTACAAACTTAAAATTACAACATTTTTGTAAACATAACAAAAAAATCCTTATGGAAGATGATAAAACTTATCATAATTTAGTTGTCAAATTGGAACTTATGACACTGGCTCATATCCTCAAATGCGAGTTGACATAAAACTAGTATTCAAAGAAAACCACACCACCTAAAATAACTCATGGTGATCCATAAGGAGCCAGAGTTTCACTCCCGACAGAAGCCTCTAGGTATTGGGTTGTTAACCTGCTTCCTTACAAAAACAAACTCTCATATAATTTTTATATTATAGTATAATTAAATATCAAATTGATAATTAAATTGATATATAAAATCTTTATTTTTTCTTTAAAAAAAATTATAAAATCACATTATTAAGATGCTCAATTAACATGATCAAATATCTATATAAATCTTTTACCAACAAAATCTCATAATCAATTATAAACTGTTCCAAAAGTTAAAGCTCAAATCTACATACACAAAAATAATATCCCAACAAAGACAAATAAATACTGATAAATAGTTCCAACAAAGACTGATATTACAAAAATAATCCTAACAAAGACTGATATGATATTATAGTTATAGAGCCGTAATTATAAAACAACCTATATATTTTATTCATCTTTTTTATTCAAATCTTTTTATTATTTTATATTAATTTAAATTATTTTAAATTGAAGAATTATTTATAAAATATTTTTGAAAAATTCAACTAACCTTAATTAATTTGATCATTAATATTTAGAACAACATATGATATGATATATGTTATAGTTGTACTCATGTACTATAAACATCACATCATATGATATGTTATAATAACATAACATAACATCAGCTTGCTTTTCAAACTAAAAGTTGGACAAGGTCACAAGGCCCACTTTCTAAACTTAAAGTTGGGCTGTACTCTTGGACAATTAAAAGTTGGACTGTGGGAGAAGGCCCACTTTCCAAATAATTTTGGCACCGTATCTATGTTAAATGTAGTAGAAATATTTAATTTTTAAGTCAAAATTTGACAAGCCTAAAAGCTTAAAGTTCGAGAAGCTCAATGTTTTTAGATTATGGCTCGTTTATATAATTTTTTATTTAATTATTAATTGTTTTAAGAAAGTGCAATAATAAACCTATAAGGTGGTTGTTAGAGGGTAAAAGAAGGAAGAAAATAAAAGATTAAATTGATGTAGTGTATATAAATGTTTGTAAATGATGTGATCCTTTTAAATTTGTATTGCATGCAGCAATGATTACAAGAATGTAGTGTTCTTAGTGTGTAGGTATTGTCTTTTAATAGTTATATGGGGATATAAAATTATTTATAACAATCAGATTGCTATATAAATATTATGGAAAAAAGACCTTGATAACTGTTTCATTCAAACAACAGTATATTGATAAATGGAACACTGCAATTAATACCAAGACAAAATGGAACACTGCAATTTCTCAAAAGATAGAGAATGGTCCAAATCACAATATATAGCAAGTTTATTGAACTTAACACATTTACAAAATAGCAAGTAGCGCTTTTCAATTAACATCACATTACAATTTGGCATTGGATGCCATAACATATTTTAGACATGTCTTGTTGCTTTTCAAAAAGAGAGCAATGTCAAATGCGCTTTGCAACGAATATCGCATCATAGTTTGGCATGGCATGGCAGAAACTAATCTCATCAAGAAAAGACTTCGATATGTTGTTATAACTGATGCCGTAACAACTATAAAAAGGAAAAACATGGTTGATACGAATTAAAGTACAAATGAACAATAATAGTCTCGTGTAGAATTCAACAGAAAAAGATGGTGTTGCAAACATATCGGGCCAGCATAGAGAGTTCAGGTACATGAACATTGTATCCTTGTCCTCTGAATTGGAACTAACCCTTTCCCTTTTCCAGAGTGCAAAGTTGTTTATGAAGTATCTGCTTTGAGAAATTGTTGCATCTGACTTGCAGATAGATGTGCATAGTTGATTGGAGCAACTACAGAAGAAACACATAATGATCAGATCAAACACATATGACAAAAGAAATTTCAAATGTGAATATAACAATCATGGTCTTTAATAAGATTAACATATTAACGTAAAGGAATTACAGTTTTTCTTTGATACCTGTGGAGAAAGAAATCCTATCAAAATTGCAAATAAAACATCAAAAGAAGAAATGCAATACGAAATGCTTTTACATAGTCTGTTCTTGGAATTAAATAATTTGATTTTACAAAAAAAACAAAACATTCCTCTCATAATGAAAAAATGAGTTAACATAAACCCAATTGCAGAGACATGTCTGTGTAGATACAAGCTCAATATAAGCATGTTACTGAATGCAGAAACATGCTCCCACAAATTGAATAAAAAACAAATTGCTACAACTTAACTAGAATAAACGTATGAATCTAAAAAAAAGTACAATGAAATAACATATATTCTTTAGAATTCAGAAACTAAATTTTATTTGCAAATTACATTTATTGATAGCTTGGGTTTGCCAGCTTTTATTAGACGTTGTCGATTTTTACTTATAATAGTTATTGAGCGATAGTCAATTATGACATATCACCACCCATATGTATCATGTTGTACATCAATTCTTTGAATTCCAACTTTGTCTATCACTTCAAAAATTTATTATGATTGTTGATACAGAGGAAAAATAAAAATCGAGGATTGTTCCACATGAATCCATGCAATGGGATTTGTGTATTTGTCTGCCATGTTAATGAGTTGTCCCAGTCTTAATTGCTAGAGAAAACTCTATTGGCAACAACAATTATGAACAGTTTGCACAATTAAACTATGAAATTGAAACTAAACATATAGCAATTCAAAGCAACAATAAATCCATTGTGAAATATCTCCAAGATAATTTTTTTTGTTTTACGATCATTAAAGGGGTTTTATAAATTAACCGTTCAAAATGTAATGACTTAATTTAAGAATTTCAAGGATAAATTTCACAGAAATTGTTTGAGTTTATAAGATTGCATTGAGTAATAAGCGCATTTAGTAATTGTTGTTACAAAATCTCATGGAGCACGTTGTAGAATGATCCATGAAATTCTCATTTTAGAATTTCAAGGATAAAATTTCCTAGAAATTGTTTGAGTTTATAAGATTGCATTGAGGAATAAGCGTAGCTAGTAATTGTTGTTACAGAATGTGTAAACATGTGTGTTAAGTGGTTGTTAATTCGAGCACAGTGTCTTGAGTTATTTATATAAATATCTTTCTTATAATTAAAACACTTTAACATTTTGCAGTTGCATGTAAGTTTGGAGGAGTTGTGGGTAGATGGATGTCAGCAGTTGAAGAGAATGCAGGGTTTGGCACGACTAAGAAGCTTCAACGGTTAGATGTTGGGTGGTGCATTGACATGGAAGAGCTACCAAGTATGGAAACATTAGTCTCTTTGGAGCAGTTGGAGGTTGTTGAATGTGTGAAGCTGAAGAAGATACAAGGGCTAGCTCATTGTAAAAAGCTTCGGTTCCTATATGTATTTAGGTGCTCTGAGTTAGAAGAGCTACCATAGGGTTAGCTCATTGTACAAAGCTTGGTTCCTAAATGTATCTAGGCACTATGAGTTAGAAGAGCTACCAAGTATGGAAACATTGGCATATTTGGAGGATTTCAGCCTTTTCCATGCCATTTCATTATGTTATCTTACTCTAAAGTTAAAAAGAAGAAGCGTTCCATATAGAAATAGGGCTCACTTTAACTACTTTCTCAACCCAACCTAAGCTCACATTAACAACAAGAGGTTCATATCATAACATGGAAAGCAAGGGATAGCCATTCCAAAGAGGTTTTAATCAATGTATCATGGTAATCCCTCAATAGAATACAAGGATTCATTAAAAGTTGACCTTTACTTTTGCTACTTCTCTCAAACATGAGGTAAATTAAATGAAATCAGTTTAATTACATATTGTTTTCTCATGTCTACAGAGATCTTAATGTTTCTATCAATCGACTTTCCAAAGAAGGTGTACAGCTTGAGGCTGGAGTTTGGTCACTGCTGGAATGAAAGGATGGACAAGTAGCTGAACACATCAAATCAATATATTGATTATGCATCTCTTCAGCAGAGAGTGCAAATCTTTCCAAAGGTCTTGATCCTATGAAATCTTGTTTCCAACCTATTGTTGGCATTTATGATGTGTTGAACACATTATAGTAGGGATTGTTTTCTTGAATAGTTTCTATGTAATCTATTGAGACACTTAGATGACTGGAAAAGACTATTTTATGTAGTATGAGATTTTAGAGAAGGACAAAGTTTAGCTAGGAGATCATACAGAATCTTTGCTCCAAGAGACCATAGTAATGAAGGTATTTTGTATCTTGCCTGCAGCGTTCTAACAACATCATCAATAACTCCATTTTCAATCTTGCAGCTTTTTCAAATTAGAATCTCCATTGTCGGGTCATTTAATTAAGGCATTATAAAAAGTTCGCCTCATTATTGGAGGAAAAAATCCGAGTGAAAGAGAAATAGCCACTTTGACATGCACAAACAAATGATCATTACACCTTGACCAAGTTCAAGTTTGATTTTTAGCATCTTATGACCAGCTTCCTCAAAGTAAACACATAATATTATTGTCAAGTAAATTGAACGTCTTAAATTTAGGAAGTTCGAGTAAGATTCATACTGTATGTGTAAGTGTTCCTCTTGTTCCTCCTCTTCATCTTCATCATCATCTGACTCCTGACTTGAATCATTGTTACCTTCTGGTTCGTCTAAAGATTCATCTCTAAGAATGTCTTTCTTAAGGTTTTCAAAAGCTTTCTGATGCTCAAAAAAATCTAGAATTAGCTTGAAAATATCTGTTACACATACTAAAGATGCAAGACTGAGATTTTAATATTGCATATTGAAAATACAAAGACATATAAACTATAAAAAACTAAAATTAAACATCCTCTTAATAAAGAAATTCGAAAAAAATATACAAACCATCTTCTTGATCAAGCTCATCTTATAGAAAAAATGAATGACCTGATATTTTTTTATTCCACGCTAAAAAGAACTACTAAATATGACATAATTACAAGATGTTATCGTGGATGAAATTAGGACATTCACACGCAATTTAATGTAAAAATGATGTTCATAAAAATAACTCTAAAGTTTAATTAGAAGAAGTGAAATATCCAATTTCTAGAAAGTGAAATGTTAAGTACGTTGTTAACAAAATTTTCAAGCTTTTACAAAGTCCAATTTACTTTGTACTATCATGGAAAAAGTACCCAATAATTTTTCCTATTTCTAGAAAGTGAAATGTTAAGTACGTTGTTAACAAAATTTTCAAGCTTTTACAAAGTCCAATTTACTTTGTACTATCATGGAAAAAGTACCCAATAATTTTTCCTATTTCTAGAAAGTGAAATGTTAAGTACGTTGTTAACAAAATTTTCAAGCTTTTACAAAGTCCAATTTACTTTGTACTATCATGGAAAAAGTACCCAATAATTTTTCCTATTTCTAGAAAGTGAAATGTTAAGTACGTTGTTAACAAAATTTTCAAGCTTTTACAAAATCCAATTTACTTTGTACTATCATGGAAAAAGTACCCAATAACTTTTTTTAATACCTGCAACGAAATATTAAAAAACAAATAAATCATTATGTCATCCTTTACTTTAAAAAAAAGATTAGGTGGCAGACCAATAGGTGGATGGGTCAAGGAAATGTGAGCACTGAATCGGTGCAGAAGGAGGTTGCAACTAGTTTGGTGTATCTACACATGAGGAATGGGAGCAATGTGTCATGCATGGAGATGTGAAAGAAAACAAGTATTTGTAACAGTGGGGAAGAAAGTACTGCATTAGGTTGTATACTATAGTCGCCAATTTGGAAAACCAAGTATTGACCTTTTCCTTATTACATGACTTCAACATAATACAATAAAGCATTGTAGATTGTGTTACATCATCAACCTTAAGATAATTTTTAAAGATTAGCTACAACCTTAGCATTAGCTATTTTGATTGAAATTTTACTTTTATTTTAACAATTAAATTAAATTTTGATAGTAGCATTTTGTTCATTTTTAAAAGTTTAAAATTATAAATATATTTAAGCATTTAGTAAACTTTATTATATTCAACTATATAAAATATTTATTTAATTTCGAATTTAATGTGATTTTTCATACACAAACTACCGATACGACTAAATCTTACTGCTATAGTATTAATTACTGTGTATCCTTCCCTTTTCAAGAAACTACATGTAAATTTAGTTTCTATTAATAAAAAATCAAAGAAAAAGCATTTGATTTTAAGAAAAGACCTTAGATCATGTTTTTAGGGATTGAAATTCAAGATGATAATTTTGTTGTGCATGGAGTAAGGATTTGAAAAGTTTATTTTTGAGGGACTCAAAGAGAGGGATAAGGAGATATTTTAAGGATGCGGTGTAGACTAGAAATATATACACGACTAGAGTTTACATGTCTGAGAATTTGATGGGAAAAATGCAGTTGAAGGATGAGGGTAAGATAAGATATTACCATTATCATGACAATATTTCTAGTAGAGGAGAGTCGTGCATGGAATTTGTCAAGCCATTAATGAGAACCAACAAGATTTGGTTGGGAGGGTCTCTATATGTATATGAAGGTACAATGAAAAGTCTAGCTCCATCTATTAAATAGTTCGAGAAATATATGATCGAACCTCAACTTGAATCTACTTAAGAATGAATATACAACTCAAAGTGGAAGGACTTACACACAAAATACCAATGGTGATATCCCTTTAGCTAACTGATGTGCACAAAGATGAGCTTTAGTATT
>LPNX010150737.1:342757-363709 GCA_001517045.1 Pseudotsuga menziesii | reverse complement strand
AGAGCGCCGGCGTCTGGAACAGCATGCCGACCCGCCTTCGGAGGGCCAGCACGTCGAGCTGGGTAATGTCGTTGTAGTCAAGAAAAACGGAGTCGGCGGGCGGTTNTAATTTAAGCCATTTTTTAAAGCAAATTTCAGCTCGTCGATAATAATTATTGGTAAATTTTACAAATGATACGGTAAGGGTTTGGATTCTAAGAATACAGATTGATTTTGAAGGCCAATTCCGAGCTTATTTCGATGTTTGATTTTCTCTATCTAACAGGCAAAGAGAAGAGTCAACTGTTGACTCTGCTTCTGGCTAGTTGGATGGATGGAATGACCAGTTTCTTGTAAGTTTTTTAATGTCATTATAGTTGTTATATTGTTAAGGTAAATATTAACTAGCTTTTGGTAGAGCAATGATTGCTGCTGCAGGTTTATTGCTGACCATTAGATTGTAACTTTTTAAATGTCATTACAGCAGCTATATTGTTTGGGTGAATATTAACTAGCCTCTGCTAAAGCAATAATTGCTACTGCAAGTTTATTGCTGGCCGTTAGATCTTAACATCTTAAGATCAGTTAGCAATGAGCCTGCCTAAGTTATTATTCCCCAACAGCCTAAGTTATTATTACTTTGTAGGCTGATTAATTTTGGCTTATCGTGATTCGTCTATTTGATTTCAACTTGTAAATATCTATTTGATTTCAACTTCAACCTTGTTTTAAGTCATTTAATGCAAAGAATGATCTGATTTCAAGTTGTACTTGTACATATCTGTTTGATTTCAAGCTTGTTATAGGTCATTTAATGCAAGGACAGACACCAGCCATATCGTCTATTTGATTTCAAGCTGTCCATACAAGTTCATGCATTTTACAAATAAATTTACATTTTTTTTAGTGAATGGAAATGCAAATGACAGATTCAACTAGGTTTGGAAGTATGAAAAATAGAATCACTATAATAAAACATTAAAAAGAGAATTTCCAGAAGTAATGTACAATATTTAAAATAAAAAAAAATTACGTACCTGGCACGTAAAAACTATTTAAATTAGATTCATATTTTGGCTAGATGTTACAAAATGACCGGTTTCACCTTTTAAAATATAGGATTGGATTTTGCAACGCGTAAAAAACTATTTAATTTAGGTTCTGATTTTGGCACGTAAAAACTATTTCATTTAGATATTAGAAATGAAGGGTTTTGGCTTTTAAAATATAAGATTTCGATTTTGCAATGTCGAATGTAGATTTTGACATCGATAATTGAGGGTCACATGATTTCGATGATTTTGCTAAAGGGACACTATGTTGATGAAGTGTTCTAAGTAGAATTTATTTATGTTTTAGCATTTTAGTGAAAAGGATATATATATATATTAAATAGTTGGTATATGGAAAGGAAAAGTTGAAGTAACATATTGTAATATTTCTTGAATTAATAATTGTTCTTAATTTTGGTAGAAAATAGTTTAATTATTTTTTTATTTTTGACAGGAAGTTAACAATAAAATATTTTTATTTAATAAAATAAGGTGAAAAGGACAAAAGTGGAGATAGTTGTTGAAGAGTCACTAGTGTTTACTAACTCACAATCTAGGAAAAAGACAAGTAGCAAAAACCAATGAGTGAGAACTCAAGATCTAGGAGGCATCATCCCCAAAAATCAGGTCAAAACTCCTAGTTGAGTGTTGAAGAGCAGTAGGCTCATAAATGACCAAGTCCTATGCAAAATACTATATATTAGTATGTCCATGAGCAACACGAGGCTAGCATTGGACAATTATTAACATCTGTGAAATGCAAGAGATGGCGCATTGAAAGATTTTGCTCTTGTGGTTCAGCGAACAGGCTTCGGGGTTCTGGAGCAAGTAGCTTGGCTGCTCTGGGAGTTGGTTGGGAGGAACAACTTCTCCACTTTCGTTTTCTCAGCATTGATGCTAGGTTCTTATTCTCTTGCTTATGATTGATTTTAGTCATAGTAGGAAGTGTATTTTAATGTTGAATCACAGCTATACTTCTAGGCAGTAATGTTTATGCGTTTATGTAGAACAAATATGCATGTTTTTCTGTAGTATATCATATTCGTACAATGTTAGATTAATTCTTAAAGCATCTGAGGTCGGGCATCCATACATGTATCAAGGATTGCAAGTAATGTTGTAATTTGTTTTTGACATAATTATTTAGATCTGGCTCTTATTGATCTGTTATGGTTTCAAATTCAATACTCGTTCTTAAATTATTTACATGTCTGTGAATTATTGCTCTGAAATTAATCTCTTGATGTATTATGAAATAGACCTAATTAATGGTTACAATCAAGGTAAATAGTAATCACTGGGTTATATAAAAAATTTACACTCAGAGTATAGGAACATTCAGGATCGAACATTACAATCATTTCTTTGTATAAACGTAGTCTGAAATGTTATAAGCTGGATGGTTTTGTTATCAGTGTAAGTTGCATCTATCTACAAATCTATAATTTATTATAATAACACCTCATCTCATAAGCTCTTGTACAATCAAGCCTCTTCAAATGGGGATCTTTGAAATCATCAATTAAATGATTTTCACTTAATCACTTAACCAATAACGGATCTTCAAATATTTTATCAATCATTAGTTTATCACTTAAAACACCGTATTTTATCAATCATTAGTTTATTACTTAAAACACCGTATTTTATGGGAACCATTGTACAGTTTAATCCAAGACACCCCAACTATTCGCAGCGGCAAATCTTTCTTTACATGCCTCGTAATAAACCCATCATAGATGACCGCCTACAGTTAATCAAGTACAATAATCAGATCTACAAACAATTTTATCAGCTTACTCAGGCAGTAATCCCATCAACGGAGGGAAAGCTTTGTTTGAAACAAAGAAGTGTACGAGTATATCTACAATTTAATTCATGACCAAATTCTTATCGAAAGTGCAAATCATCCCTTAGACTAGATCCACAACTTCAAATCTTTTAAAGTGCGGAGAGACGTTATGCGGAAGCCCTTTTCCACCAGAAAGGTTATCAAGCCATCTGCAATCTTCAATTGCAGAACATTAATTGTGGAGGGTTAATTTCTTAAAAAGGTTAAAATATAACCCGCAATCCGCAACCTGCATTGCGAAAGGTAAATTACGAAGGGTTAATTCTAAAAGGTTAAAAATATGTTTCGCAGTCCACGTTGCGAAAGGTCAATTGCAGAGGGATATTCTATAAAAAGTTAAAATACGTCCCGAAATTGACATTGCGGAAGGTTAATTGTGGAGGAATAAATTATAAAAAGTCAAATTACCTCCCGCAATCCGCAATCCGCATTACAGAAGGTTAATTGCGGGAGAATAATTTGTAAAGGTTAAAATGTAATCCGCAATCTGAAATTGCGAAAAAAAAATATTGTGGAAGGTAAAATGCGGAAGAAAAATTATAAAATGTTAAAAATTACACATGCAATCCGCAATCTGCGTTGCGGAAGGATCGTTGCGGAAGGTTAGTTTTGATTGTAGTTTAACTAAGTCCCGCAATTACGGAAAAGTCATTGCCAAAAGAAAACTTGCGAAATGATCATTTCGTAAGGAACATTGCGGAAGGCAAACTTGTAGAATGGTCATTGCGAAAAGGACAGTAAACTTAGAAAAACAGGATTAAACAGAGAAGTGATTTTGAAACTAATTACTTGGGATTGGATTCTAAATTTCAAATGAAAGGTTGATCAAACATGTAATGCTAATATTATGCATTAAACTCTCAAGATTCAATAATGCCCTGTTACAGCTAGGTTTTTAAGCAGATGTCTTTAGATATATGTTATAGAAAAAAATCCAGATATATGTTATAGAAAAAAAATTATGGATTTTTGAGGTGTGCTATACATATTTTCTAAATAGAAATGGGATATCCCATTAATTCTACGAAGGATATGTAGGATGATGTAAGAATAAGTTTATGTTGTTTTATTTATAAAATTATAAATGAATGTTAAATTATATAGTTTATTATTATTTTATTTATAAAATAATTTTAAATATAATTATTTTTAGTATTTTATTTATAAATGAATTTTAAATATAGTTTTTTTAGTATTTTATTTTTTAAGATATTAATAAATTTTAATTTGACATTTTGTTATTAAAATTGAATATAAAAAGTCTATTAATCTTAAATAGTTTGTTAATGTAATCTTACTTTACAAGGTATTATTTGAGTGTTTTCTCTATGATATATATTTAACTTGAGTCTTTTATATGTAATTAAAACCCTTAAATATAACTTCATGAAACTTTATAACACATAATTACACTTTTAACTTAGCAATTAAAGAAAAAAACTCTTTACAGTTTTGAATGGAAGGCTTTTGGCATGGTGAAATGATCTAAAAAGGAAAGTACATTTTGAATTTAGTAAACAAAAAAAATGGTTTCGTTTGTGGAGTTGGATATAAAGTTTTGTTTTGTTTTTTCAATTTCATGTTTTCTCATCCAAAGCTTTTATGACACTCTTAGACCACTTGAAGTGTCTTCAAGAGGCTACCATTTAGATTTTGTGATTCAAATTTTTAGCTTAAAAAGTTTATGGGCAATTATTTAAGATTTACAATGTTTTGATAATGAAATTGAGCCAAATTGTAATATTACCTTTAGTAAATTAAAATAAAATAAAAAGTTTATAGACAATTATTTAAGATTTACAATGTTTTAATAATGAAATTGAGCCAAAGTGTAATATTACCTTTAATAAATTAAAACATATTCTAATAAATACACTCAATTACTAAACATTAACACTCCACTCCGTATTAAACATTAACATTCATTATGAAGAAGAATGGTACTAAGACCTAAAATAGAACCCTTAATTGAAAGAGATGTTGGATTATAATGTTAAGCTAACGCCATGCTCTAATACATAATAAAAACATTAAGATACATAAAAGAGTCATTTTTTAAAGAATTAATCCCTTATAATAGAGTTAAATGTCAAGGTGTCAAGTGAACATTTATGGAAGGTAATATGAAGGAGGAGAACATGCTACCAAAGATTGAGGTGGACATTATTCGGGAATATGTGAAAGCCAAATTATATCTTACTTTTCACTTGCATTTTGATAGGCAGTAATTCATCTTACTTTTTAGTTGCATTTTGATAAGCAATTGAGTTATTGGGAACATGTTAAAATTATAATGGGAAACTTAGTAAGGATGATGATGATGTTATTCATGATGGCGTTGCTATTCCTCTAGCTCATTACTCTTGCTACCATGTGAGTGGCAACAAAGTACCTCTTATCACAATATTGAATATGATCATCATTGTTGGTATTATGTTAACTTTTTTCAACTTTGAGTTTAGTGACAACAACAAAGTACCTCTCAGAGTTGGAATTTGACTGGAAAAATGCTCGTCACGGGCCATTTTTTCTTTTCAAATACGGTTTATTTTTTAACCTAACCATCAAATAAAACAAAGAAACTATGAAAACGTCCATATACAGTGTCAAAACCGACAGTAATGACATGTGATTTCATTTTCAAATTCATATCATGGTACCTCTTTTCATAATATTAAATATGACCATCATTGTTGGTATTGCGTTAACTTTCTTCAACTTTGAGTTTAGTGATAACATTTCATATTAATGCAAGTATGATATAATTTATTGCATTAGAGTTGGAGATCATTATTATGCACCATTTGATTTTGAAACTTGTGTTTCAAAGTCCCATTGGCCATTTGAGTGTAGTTGTTTTATATATTTGCAATTGTGCTTGTACAAGCCTCTTGTAAACCAGCATTGATGCACCCGACACTTTCCCGCCCCACATCCATTGTGCACCATAATATAGATTCGTTAGTGTTTGTGATTTTATTACATTGATTAATGGTGGTGGAGTTAATTGAGATTGAAGAGTGTGTGAGTTCAATAAGATTGAAGGGCATAGGAAGAAGTTGGCGTCACCACTATCACAATGAGCAAAGAGTTGTAGACTTAAATTAAATCGTTACTACTACTAAATGTAGATTATGGAAAATCATAGTGGAGACTATATTACAGTGCTTCCCTACATAGAGGATACTCAACTTTGAATATGTGATAGCTCTATGTGATCATTGGATACAAACCTACCACCTGCAAACTTAGAATATTTTATTACATACTTGAACTCATACTCATAATGTCTTACCCCTTTAATGATGGAAGGAATTGTGGAAAACCCTTCCAGTACTTCCCCTTGATCTATGGATGATAAACAGGGTAAATTGTTGGCCTTAATTAAGAATCCTAACCCTAAAGAGATCAAAAGAGTCAAACTTGTGACCTCCCAACTTTAGGGGGAGAGACCTCATGTCTGGCTCACAACCACTTAAGGTAATCCTTAGGGTTGTATAGTGTATTTCCTATATATACTTTCGGACAAAACATATACATTAAATAGTGGAAATGTGGAAAAAAACATGCCCTGCACGCATGAATGAGGTTAATGGCTTCATAGATTCATTAAAATTTTGATAAATCAATCACAACTTTGAGCAAGCAACAATGGCAAAGGAATTAGGCAACCATGTTAATAATGCCACAATGAAAAAGTAAAAAATCAACAATATCAACAATAATGTAAGAAAAAAAAAACACCTATGCAAACAAATCAAGCTTTACTTGTTTTCATTTCCCACTCCTTTTTTTCTTAAATAATATTTTGTTTTATATTTAAGCTAACCATTTTTTATATCAAACTTTACTTGTTTTAGTAAACTAACTATTGTTTTATCTTCCACTAAAATGGATCATCTCCCATCCATATTCATATGCTTTAACAATGCGTTTAACATTTGATTATCTTCGTTCATATACACTTTTCATCATCTATTTAAATTATAAAGCATTTCTTAAGGCATAATAAAAATTGAAAATTTAATATTAATAATGATTTATTGCTGAATGTGCCAAATAAGAACCATTAAACCACCCTCAACTCCTTGTCAACCTTATTGAGGCCCAATAAGGTCACCACCATCAAACCACCATTAAACCACCCTTAACTCCTTGTCAACTTTATTGAGGCCCAATAAGGTCACCACCATCAAACCACCATTAAACCACCCTCAACTCCTTGTCAACCTTATTGAGGCCCAATAAGGTCACCACCATCAATGAACAAAGTTTCCGATTCCAAATGCTTTGTGACTTATTTCTGTATTTTCTCTTATAGAAAACCCCGTTAAAGACACCGCTAGTAATGGACAAAGTTCCATGACTCAAGTGATCCATGATTGATTTTGCATTTTCTATTGTAGTAAAACGTTTAGGTAATCAACCAAAATGCTCATAACTTATTTTATTCTTTTGCATTTTTGTAGTTCTCTGTATGTGTTTGAAGGTATTATTTGAATTTCATTTTGTTCATCAATGGTTTATTATTCTGGTAATAAGTGCAAAGGGATTGTTGTTGATGTGCATGTTGATTTTCATTGTGGATGTTCAAAATGAGAGCCCCTTTGATATGTCTATTCTAATTTTTCTTGTGAAGACCTTGCAACATCTATCAAAAGAAATTGCACATAGCAAAGACTATCTTTCATTCTGAAAGAGAGATGAGGAAGTCATCACCAATTGTATTGAAGGAGTCGAGGATTGACCCATCACCTTAGTGGTGAATGTTGTTATTAATTTACTAAGAACTATGATCTTAAAGCAATAATTACATTTTTTTAAATCTATATTTTTTCAGTCCAAATACCAAAATTAATTCTCAAATAAAAAATTGGTGTCACTATTTTTTTCGAGGTGGAAATTACATTTTGTTTGAAACCATGGTCTTAATAGCCAGTATCGTTGTAAGCAAAACCTATTTATGAATCGAAAATTGGTTCTCCCAAAATCATTTATTTGTTTTGAGGTTAAAATTACAACTTGTTTGAAATCGTGGCTTTCAGAAATAGTATTGTTACAAGCACAACCTTAAAATCAATCCTTGAATTGCAAAATGGTGCTTTCATAATCGCACCTTTTTTTTAAGTTTAAATTACAAATTTTGAAAACATTACCTTAAAAAATAATACTATTGCAACAAAAAAAACTTAAAATCAATGCTTGAATCAAAAGTGTTGCTCCCATAATCACCCTTTTTCTTTTTAAAGTTAAAATTAAGAGTTGGTAATTAGTATAAAGGTGCTACTAATAACACTCTTTTGTACAAACTTAAAATTACAACATATTTGTAAACATAACAAAAAAATCCTTATGGAAGATGATAAAACTTATCATAATTTAGTTGTCAAATTGGAACTTATGACACTGGCTCATATCCTCAAATGCGAGTTGACATAAAACTAGTATTCAAAGAAAACCACACCACCTAAAATAACCCATGGTAATCCATAAGGAGCCAAACTTTCACTCCCGACAGAAGCCTCTAGGTATTGGGTTGTTAACCTGCTTCCTTACAAAAACAAACTCTTATATAATTTTAATATTATAGTATAATTAAATATCAAATTGATAATTAAATTGATATATAAAGTCTTTATTTTTTCTTTAAAAAAAATTATAAAATCACATTATTAAGATGCTCAATTAACATGATCAAATATCTATATAAATCTTTTACCAACAAAATCTCATGATCAATTATAAACTGTTCCAAAAGTTAAAGCTCAATTCTACATACACAAAAATAATATCCCAACAAAGACAGATAAATACTAATGAATAGTCCCAACAAAGACTGATATTACGAAAATAATTCTAACAAAGACTGATATTACAGTTATAGAGCCATAATTATAAAACAACCTATATATTTTATTCATTTTTTTATTCAAATCTTTTTATTATTTTATATTAATTTTAATTTGATCATTAATATTTAGAACAACATATGATATATGTTATAATACATCACATCATATGATATGTTATAATAACATAACATCAACTTGCTTTTCAAACTAAAAGTTGGACAAGGTCACAAGGCCCACTTTCTAAACTTTCTAAACTTAAAGTTGGGCTGTACTCTTGGACAATTAAAAGTTTGGACTGTGGGAGAAGGCCCACTTTCCAAATAATTTTGGCACCGTATCTATGTTAAATGTAGTAGAAATATTTAATTTTAAGTCAAAATTTGACAAGCCTAAAAGCTTAAAGTTCGAGAAGCTCAATGTTTTTGGATTATGGCTCGTTTATATAATTTTTTATTTAATTAATTATTATTTAATTATTAACTGTTTTAAGAAAGTGCAATAATAAATCTATAAGGTGGTTGTTAGAGGGTAAAAGAAGGAAGAAAATAAAAGATTAAATTGATGTAGTGTATATAAATGTTTCTAAATGATATGATCCTTTTAAATTTGTGTTGCATGCGGCAATGATTACAAGAATGTAGTGTTCTTAGTGTGTAGGTATTGTCTTTTAATAGTTATATGGGGATATAAAATTATTTATAACAATCAGATTGCTATATAAATATTATGAAAAAAAGACCTTGATAACTATTTGATTCAAACAACAGTATATTGATAAATGGAACACTGCAATTAATACCACGACAAAATGGAACACTACAATTTCTCAAAAGATAGAGAATGGTCCAAATCACAATATATAGCAAGTTTACTGAACTTAACAGGTTTACAAAATAGCAAGTAGGGCTTTTCAATTAACATCACATTACAATTTGGCATTGGATGCCATAGCATATTTTAGACATGTCTCGTTGCTTTTCAAAAAGAGAGCAATGTCAAATGCGCTTTACAACGAGTATCGCATCATAATTTGGCATGGCATGGCAGAAACTAATCTCATCAAGAAAAGACTCCAATATGTTGTTATAACTGATGCAGTAACAACTATAAAAAGGAATTACATGTTTGATACGAATCAAAGTACAAAATGAACAATAATAGTCCCGTGTAGAATTCAACAAAAAAAGATGGTGTTGCAAACATATCGGGCCAGTATAGGGAGTTCAGGTACATGAACATTGTATCCTTGTCCTCCGAAATGGAACTAACCCTTTCCCTTTTCCAAAGTGTAAAGTTGTTTATGAAGTATCTGCTTTGAGAAATTGTTGTATCTGACTTGCAGATAAATGTGCATAGTTGATTGGAGCAACTACAGAAGAAACACATAATGATCAGATCAAACACATATGACAAAAGAAATTTCAAATGTGAATATAGCAATCATGGTCTTTAATAAGATTAACATATTAACGTAAAGGAATTACAGTTTTTCTTTGATACCTGTAGAGAAAGAAATCCTTTCAAAACTGCAAATAAAGCATCAAAAGAAGAAATGCAATACGAAATGCTTTACATAGTCTGTTCTTGGAATTAAATAATTTGATTTTACAAAAAAAACAAAACATTACTCTCATAATGAAAAAATGAGTTAACATAAACCCAATTGCGGAGACATGTCTATGTAGATACAAGCTCAATATAAGCATGTTACTGAATGCTGAAACATGTTCCCACAAACTAAATAAAAAACAAATTGCTACAACTTAACTGGAATAAACGTATGAATCTAAAAAAAAGTACAATGAAATAACATATATTGTTTAGAATTCAAAAACTAAATTTTATTTGCAAATTACATTTATTGATAGCTTGGGTTTGCCAGCTTTTATTAGACCTTGTCGATTTTTACCTATAATAGTTATTGAGCAATAGTAAATTATGACATATCACCACCCATACGTATCATGTTGTACATCAATTCTTTGAATTCCAACTTTGTTTATCACTTCAAAAATTTATTATGGTTGTTGATACAGAGGAAAAATAAAAATCGAGGATTGTTCCACATGAATCCATGCAGTGGGATTTGTGTATTTGTTTGCCATGTTAATGAGTTGTTCCAGTTTTAATTGCTGGAGAAAACTCTATTGGCAACAACAATTATGAACAGTTTGCACAACTAAACTATGAAATCGAAACTAAACATATAGCAATTCAAAGCAACAATAAATCCATCGTGAAATATCTCCAAGATAATTTATTTTTGTTTTAAGATCATTGAAGGGGTTTTATAAATTAACCGTTCAGAATGTAACGACTTAATTTAAGAATTTCAAGGATAAATTTCCCAGAAATTGTTTGAGTTTATAAGATTGCATTGAGTACTAAGTGCATTTAGTAATTGTTGTTACAAAATCTCATGGAGCACGTTGTAGAATGATCCATGAAATTCTCATTTAAGAATTTGAAGGATAAAATTTCCCAGAAATTGTTTGAGTTTATAAGCATTGAGGAATAAGCGTAGCTAGTAATTGTTGTTACAGAATGTGTAAACGTGTGTGTTAAGTGGTTGTTAATTCGAGCACAATGTCTTGAGTTATTTATATAAATATCTTTCTTATAATTAAAACACTTTAACATTTTGCAGCTGCATGTAAGTTTGTAGGAGTTGTCGGTAGATGAATGTCAGCAGTTGAAGAGAATGCAGGGTTTGGCGCGAATGAGAAGCTTCAATGGTTAGATGTTGGGTGGTGCATTGACATGGAAGAGCTACCAAGTATGGAAACATTGGTCTCTCTGGAGCAGTTGGAGGTTGTTGAATGTGTGAAGCTGAACAAGATACAAGGGCTAGCTCATTGTAAACAACTTCGGTTCCTATATGTATTTAGGTGCTCTGAGTTAGAAGAGCTATAGGGTTAGCTCATTGTACAAAGCTTGGTTCCTAAATGTATCTAGGCGCTATGAGTTAGAAGGGCTACCAAGTATGGAAACATTGGCATCTTTGGAGGATTTCAACCTTTTCCATGCCATTTCATTATGTTATCTTACTCTAAAGTTAAAAAGAAGAAGCATTCCATATAGAAACAGGGCTCACTTTAACTACTCTCTCAACCCAACCTAAGCTCACATTAACAACAAGAGGTTCATATCATAACATGGAAAGCAAGGGACAGCCATTCCAAAGAGGTTTTAATCAATGTATCATGGTAATCCCTTAATAGAATACAAGGATTCATTAAAAGTTGACCTTTATTTTTGCTACTTATCTCAAACATGAGGTAAATTAAATGAAATTAGTTTAATTACATATTGTTTTCTCATGTCTACAGAGATCTTAATGTTACTATCAATCGCCTTTCCAAATGTGTACAGCTTGAGGCTGGAGTTTGGTCACTGCTGGAATGAAACGATGGACAAGTAGTTGAACACATCAAATCAATATATTGATTATGCATCTCTTCAGCAGAGAGTGCAAATCTTTCCAAAGGTCTTGATCCTATGAAATCTTGTTTCCAACCTATTGTTGGCATTTATGACGTGTTGAACACATTATAGTAGGGATTGTTTTCTTGAATAGTTTCTATGTAATCTATTGAGACACTTAGATGACTGGAAAAGACTATTTTATGTAGTATGAGATTTTAGAGAAGGACAAAGTTTAGCTAGGAGATCATATAGAATCTTTGCTCCAAGAGACCATAGTAATGAAGGGATGTTGTATCTTGACTGCAGCGTTCTAACAACATAATCAATAACTCCATTTGCAATCTTGCAGCTTTTTCAACTTAGAATCTCCATTGTCAGGTCATTTAATTAAGGCATTATAAAAAGTTCGCCTCATTATTGGAGGAAAAAATCTGAGTGAAAGAGAAATAGCCACTTTGACATGCACAAACAAATGATCATTACATCTTGACCAAGTTCAAGTTTGATTTTTAGCATCTTATGATCAGTTTCCTCAAAGTCAACACTTAATATTATTGTCAAGTAAATTGAACGTCTTAAATTTAGGAAGTTTGGGTAAGATTCACATTGTATGTGTAAGTGTTCCTCTTGTTCCTCCTCTTCATCTTCATCATCATCTGACTCCTGACTTGAATCGTTGTTACCTTCTGGTTCATCCAAAGATTCGTCTCTAAGAATGTCTTTCTTAAGGTTTTCAAAAGCTTTCTGATGCTCAAAAAAAACTGGAATTAGCTTGAAAATATCTGTTACACATCCTAAAGATGCAATACTGAGATTTTAATATTGCATATTGAAAATACAAAGACATATAAACTATAAAAAACTAAAATTAGACATCCTCTAATAAAGAAATTCACAGAAAATATACCAAAACCATCTTCTTGATCAAGCTCATCTTATAGAAAAAATTAATGACTATTGAAAATACAAAGACATATAAACTATAAAAAACTAAAATTAGACACCCTCTTAATAAAGAAATTCGAAGAAAATATACCAAAACCATCTTCTTGATCAAGCTCATCTTATAGAAAAAATTAATGACTAAACTGATATTTTTTTATTCCAGGCTAAAAAGAACTACTAAATATGACATAATTACAAGATGTTATGGTGGATGAAATTATGACATTCATACGCAATTTAATGTAAAAATTATGTTCATAAAAATAACTCTAAATATCAATTAGGTTTAATTAGAACAAGTGAAATATCCAATTTCTAGAAAGTGAAATGTTAAGTACGTTGTTAACAAAATTTTCAAGCTTTTACAAAGTCCAATTTACTTTGTATTATCATGGAAAAAGTACCCAATAATTTTTCCTATTTCTAGAAAGTGAAATGTTAAGTACGTTGTTAACAAAATTTTCAAGCTTTTACAAAATCCAATTTACTTTGTACTATCATGGAAAAAGTACCCAATAATTTTTTTTAATACCTGCAACGAAATATTAAAAACAATTAGGTTTAATTAGAACAAGTGAAATATCCAATTTCTAGAAAGTGAAATGTTAACTACGTTGTTAAAAAAAATTTCAAGCTTTTACAAAGTCCAATTTACTTTGTACTATCATGGAAAAAGTACCCAACAATTTTTCCTATTTCTAGAAAGTGAAATGTTAAGTACGTTGTTAACAAAATTTTCAAGCTTTTACAAAATCCGATTTACTTTGTACTATCATGGAAAAAGTACCCAATAATTTTTTTTAATACCTGCAACGAAATATTAAAAAACAAATAAATCATTATGTCATCCTTTACTTAATAAAAAAAGGATTAGGTGGCAGACCAATAGGTGGATGGGTCAAGGAAATGTGAGCATTGAATCGGTGCATAAGGAGGTTGCAACTAGTTTGGTGTATCTACACATGAGGAATGGGAGCAATGTGTTTGGTGTATCTACACACGAGGAATGGGAGCAATGTGTCATGCATGGAGATGTGAAAGAAAACAAGTATTTGTAACAGTGGGGAAGAAAGTACTGCATTAGGTGGTATACTATAGTCGCCAATTTGGAAAACCAAGTATTGACCTTTTCCTTATTACATGACTTCAACATAATACAATAAATCATTGTAGATTGTGTTACATCATCAACCTTAAGATAATTTTTAAAGATTTAGCATTAGCTATTTTGATTGAAATTTTACTTTTATTTTAACAATTAAATTTTGATAGTAGCATTTTGTTCATTTTTAAAAGTTTAAAATTATAAATATATTTAAGCATTTAGTAACTTTATTATATTCAACTATGTAAAATATTTATTTAATTTCAAATTTAATGTGTTTTTTCATACACAAACTACCGATACGACTATAGTATTAATTACTGTGTATCCTTCCCTTTTCAAGAAACTACATGTAAATTTAGTTTCTATTAATAAAAAATCAAAGAAAAAGCATTTGATTTTAAGAAAAGACCTTAGATCATGTTTTTAGGGATTGAAATTCAAGATGATAATTTTGTTGTGCATGGAGCAAGGATTTGAAAAGTTTATTTTGAGGGACTCAAAGAGAGGGATAAGGAGATATTTTAAGGATGCGGTGTAGACTAGAAATATATACACGACTAGAGTTTACATGTATGAGAATTTGATGGGAAAAATGCGGTTGAAGGATGAGGGTAAGATAAGATATTACCATTATCATGACAATATTTCTAGTAGAGGAGAGTCATGCATGGAATTTGTCAAACCATTAATGAGAACCAACAGGATTTGGTTGGGAGGGTCTCTATATGTATATGAAGGTACAATGAAAAATCTAGCTCCATCTATTAAATAGTTCGAGAAAGATATGATCGAACTTCAACTTGAATCTACTTAAGAATGAATATACAAATCAAAGTGGAAGGACTTACACACAAAATACCAATGGTGATATCCCTTTAGCTAACTGATGTGCACAAAGATGAGCTTTGCATGTTTTTTGCTCAATTAATCCTCTTGTTTTCCATTTTAGGGCAAGTTCATGGCACCAAGCCTACTAATAAATTTAAGTAAAATGGCCCAAAGGTTCTTGGACTCGACCTCCTCTTCTTCTTATGTGCCCCATGATCAATTTCTAGGAGTTGCATTTTGTACTTACGAACCTAGTGAACTCTAAGGGCCTGGGAAGGGAAGGTAATAAGCACTCAATTAGGTTAGTTGAGATTTCCTTGGACTACCAAGGAAAAATGCAAGTCGATGATCTTAGAGGCAGCAAGGCGATGCCAAAAGGGAAGGTTGACGCAATGAGGGAATGTAGAAAGAGGCAATGCAGAAAGGTGAGGTTGTGGCGAGATCATAGTAGATGTGATTATCATCATCACAAAAAGATAAGGTAAGGTCATGCTAAGTGCATTATGAGCATCAAAGAGCGAGTCCTTTCTAATGTTTAACTTACGAAAATTTCTTCCCTTGTAAAAATGTACTAATAATTAGTAAAACTAATAGCAATAGCAGAGCAATATCATCTCAAATTACCATTTTTTTACCACGTAGCAAAAATGAAAACATAGGCCTAAGTCAAATTTTGAATAATTGAATAAATTTCAATTCATTAGTGAAAGAGCAAAACTTTAATTTCAAAAAGAAAATCAATAAGAATCTATTAGTAAGATTCCATGCTCTTGCTAGGGTGGGACTAATGAGAAATAAAATAACACACTACTTCAAATAAAGAGACAAGGAAGAAGAGACACATCGCTTGGTAAGATTTTTAATGGACTTTAAAGTTTCTACAAATCTTTTTTAATTAATATTTATATTTTTATATAACAAAAATGAATTTTTTTATCATAACTTAGTTGTCAAACTAGGAGTGAAGACAACCATTATAGACTAATATTCGCAAAAGTGAGTTGACTCGTCATCTTTATTTACGAAAAACCGCGCCACCTAAAATAGCACATTGGTGGCATGGGCAACGTTTCGCTTCTGCCAATTGCCTATGGGTCGTGGGTCATTAACATGTTTCCTTACATACTAGGAATACAAGGTCTTAGCCAATTAGATGCACTTTTATGTCTTACTCCAAGGCCACTCCATATAATAAATTCTTTTTAATTAAATCTTATATCATAAACCTTCTTTAATTCTTGATGATGTGTTTAGATTTCATATTAACATAAATCTACGTTTATATAATTCAAATGCAGTCGTACATATTTGACACAAAACATTATACCCTAAAAAACATTGTCGATCTCCTCTAACCATGTCAACCCTTTATGCCCCACAATTATATAAAATCTCATGAACACTTACTAAATCTCAACACGCTTAGTAGAACACATACCAAGGATGCCCAAATAATAATGGAACCTTATTCATATCAAAACAATATGTTATGCACCCACAATTTAAAAGTCGAACAAGAACTTCATATTTAGTTACATAATTTATATGGCTTTAACGTGACATTGTTATAATAAAAATATATTCCTATGTATAAAGGATACACAGCATCTTTCGTTTATCTTGCTCTTTCACATAGAGCATTGCTCAAATATTCACAATCACTATGACTTTTTAAATCAATTCATTCACTTATTGATTTAGCTCAATTCATGCATATACGCCTAACAACAAAATTAAGTTGTCTTGTAATTTTCAAAATCTCATTATCAAACTCGCTTTGGGTATGGTTAAGGGGGTCTCTCTTCATATAGGTTAGGTAGTGGGTTAATCACAAACTATTTTAGTTAATAGTGTTATGTTCTCAAATAGTAGGTTAAGTAATGGGTTAATCATAAATATAAGTTGAAAATGGGTTAATTACAAACTATTTTAGATAATATTGTTCATAAAGTAATGAAAATGTACATATTTGAAATTATTTTAGTTAATATTATTATGTTTTCATATAAGTTAAGTAATGAGTTAATCACAAACCATTTTAGTTAATATTATTCAGAGTAATGAAAATGTACATATTTTAAGCAATAATATCAATGTTATAATATAATTATGAATGTAACATTAAACTTAAAACAAAAAAAACAATAATAAAACATTAAGAATAATAAATACTACTAATTAATCTATATCAAATTTAATTATTAAAAAATCATAATAATTTAGTAAGTAAAAACAATCTTTATCTAACATATTGATATTATTTCATAAAATATAATTGATACAATATGTATGCCATATAAAATTAAATTAAAATCTATCTACTCTAAACATATTATAAATAATATTTAATTTTATAAAGAGTATACGACTTAGCATGATCAAGTCTCCATATAGATCTTTTACCAACAAAATCTTACGATCAACAAATTGTAAACTGTTCCAAAAGTTAAAACTCAATTCTACATGTACAAAAAATAGTGTCCCAGCAAAAACTGATATTACGGTTATAGAGCCTTATTTATAAAACAACGTATTATTTTATACATATTTTTCATTCAAATATTTTTATTATTTCTTAATGAATAATTATTTAATTTTTTTTTTTAATTTCAACAAACTATAATTATTTTGATCATATGATATAAGTTGTACTCATGTACTATAAACATCACATCATATGTTATGTTATAATAGTTGTACTCATGTATGTATATAATCTTCTAGAAAGGTATTGGTAGTAAGTTTATCTCATACTTTTGAATGACAGATTGAATGACTTTTTGGGGGAATTTATGGATGTTTATGGGATGTATGGATTTCAACAAGTTAAAGTGAACCACTTCGGTTTGTACTTTTTGATTCATACTAAATAGCAAAAGTAGTTTTTTTTTCATGCTGAAAAAGTAATATTATGAAATTAAATCTTAACTAGTGTATTTGTCATAATTGCGAACAAAACTATAGCCAAATATAGTTAGTAAAGGTGAGCGAAATTATCGTAAAATATAGTTATTTTACATGGTATAATTTTTAATACAAGTATGTAATCATAGTTTTTTTCCAGGAAAAAAAGATCATGGTCTATGATTTTCATTAATAATAAAAATATGAACCATATTGCTCATTGGCCACCATTGATAGCTTTACAAAAAACACGCTAGATTGTAATGCTTTCTAAACTCTGTCTAAACATATGTATATATTATTTAAAGTAACCAGTAAAGTCAACAATTCACATATATAATCAAAATATCAGCAACATGTAGCATCAAATATATCTAGAAAAAGGTTGGCCCATATCAGACCTATGGGCGAGGTAGAACCTTTAAAGGTCCAGGATCAATTTCTTTTATTGTGTCTTTATCAGGTTGCCAAAGTGAAGCGTGGAACTATCGCATCAAGATGCCCTATTTAGTTAGGAAATCGGCCTAAGAATTGAGGTCACAGTAGATATCCTTGATGGAAATGTAATCAAAGTGCGCCATAGCTCTTTTGGTATGATCAACAATGGGCCTTAAAACGATGTTTTTTGATTGGATATGTTGGTTTAATCAATCCACCATGAGCCTCAAGTCTCCAAAGATCTAAATCCTTTTAATGTGCAGGTGGGTAGCCATATTGATAGCCAAGAGAATAGTAGATAACTTTGTCAGGTTGTTTGTGGTCAAACCAATGTTGGCTGCAAATTTATACCATATTGAATCATATAGATAAATAGTACCCCCAACACCCCCCAGCATGGCTGACCAAAAGTTGCACCGTCAAAGAATGACCACGCCATATGCTTTTCGATCAATAACTGAGAATCAACCTTGATGTATGGGAGCTTTTGAATCTATGCAAATTGACGTAAAATGGCAATGCTTTTAGAAGCATAGACCAGAGGGGGAATGGAGGTGTCCTGGAATATGGATTTGTTACGAGCATTCTATGTTCCCCAAATAATCAAAACATGCAAGGCTTTAAACTTTTGGAAGGATGGATTTCGGGCACATGTCTGATATGCTTCAAGTAGGGAGTTCCCTTCCCAGATAAAAAGTGTCAGAGTGATAGGCAAGGCATGATGCCACATCTTAGTAATATATGAGCATTTAATGAACAAATGAATGATATTCTCACCATCAACACAACATAATGGGCATATCCCTAGGCCAATCATGAAAGTTTTCAAGAAGAAATCCCAGATGGGATTTTTTCGGCAAGTGAGAGCCAAGATAATAGTTTTGCTTTTAGGGGACATTGTAATTTCCAAATGTAAATCATCCACCACTCTAAGGGTGGATGGTCTTCCACTTCTCTCAATATAAAATATCGATATTTTGGCCTCTAGCTTCCTCCTTATGGAAGGCATATTTTTTCAAACATGTATCTAAACTTGATCTATAAAACTATCAATCTTAGAAGTAAAGATTAAAATTTTTCCAATTTCTATATAAACAAGGACAAAATGATAAAGGAGTGTACTAAAACTGAAAATTGACTTGCTTCTTATATGTTTTGGCCTCTTGCCTTGAGCGTGAAAATATTTTGTGTTTTGGCTTCAATCTTTTTCTTCTTTTTACTTTGAGTGCAAAAATATTTTTCTTTCTTTGTAACTTTCATATATTTCAACTCCGTTTTTTATGCATTTTTTTCATTTCTATTTTTATTATCTATCACAAATTTCTTTCATTACTTTTTTGTAACAATCATGCAGTTTTTTGTTTTTCCTTCACAATCAAACAACTATATCACCTTTATATCTTAGCATAAATATGTTAAGGGGGTGTCCAATATTTGGAATTGTTTGGTATGTTCATTTCAAATTCCAGGTAAGTGGTTGGCTTGGATGCCTAGTGATGGAAAATTAATTAGGGTGGGTAATGGCCCTATCATTAGAGGACCTACAATCTTGAGACTTTCTTTATAGTTAACATATATTATTGGGGCTAAAGGTTACTCAACTTTGTATCAGGTAGCCATTAATGGGGGTGGGTCGACAATTGGGTCTGAGTGGGTATTTGCTCAGTTTTTGGGTTTATCTGGTTCCCTGAGAGAGGAATGGGAAAGATATACCGCGAGTCTTCAAAGGGGAGGTATTCACCTTTATGTGGGTGAGGATGTGTTATATTGGTATTTGAATTTGAATTCTGGAGTAATTAATTCCAAATTGACATATGCCGCTCTATTAGAGGATTTAGTGCTGGGGGATTGTTGATGGTTTAGTAAGGTTTGGAAGTAGTTTGTTCCTTTAAAGATTAAGTTTTATATGTGGTTGGCATTGATTAATCTCATCCTTACCTAGGATAATTATTTTAAAAGGGGTGGTATTGGTCCTAACATTTGTCTTTTGTGTGGGAGTGAGGTTGAATCAGTGGATCACCTATTGATATTTTTCTCCTTTTCTCACAATATATTATAGGAGTTTGAGATCATGTGGGAATGCTCCAATGCTTCATTAACTTCCTATTATAGAGATTGGATGCTAAATGCTACTTATTGGATGGAACTTCCTTGTTTCACTTTTTGGGAGGTGTGGAAGGATAGAAATTCGAAGTTCTTTGAGGGAAGGGGATGTAGTGCAATTAGAGTGGGTATAAAGGTTGTTACGACTTTTAGAGAAGCTTGTAAGGGGGAGGACTATGGCCAGAATATTGACAAGAGGAGATTGGTTGTTCCTTCCATTAGAATGGATTGCATGAAGGGAAATTTTGATGGGGCTTCGCAAGATCAATCTAGTTGTCATGGTGCGGGGGTGGTCTAGTCGGTGGATAGTAATAAATGTTATAAATTAAAAATGAATTGTGGACGAGGGATCAATACTAGAAGTGAACATATGGCTCTTTGGATGTTGAATTACTTTTCTAGATTGAAAGGTATTGATTATCTTCAGGTGGCAGGCGACTCAAAGGTTATTATTGACCGAGCTCA
>LPNX010150737.1:320683-342079 GCA_001517045.1 Pseudotsuga menziesii | reverse complement strand
ATAATCAGTTGGCGCACAACCTCTCAAAATGTGCTCTACGGGTGGCTAAGGGTTGCATTTTCAACAAGTGTTGGGTGGAAGATTTTCAAATTTTAGGAGATAGTATCAACATTTTTAATCCATGATATTGTAGTATCAACAATCTCATTGATCTTTATTTCATTGGTCCTGTCATTTTGGGAGTTTTTTTATCAATGGGTGTATCGTCCATGGGCGCAAATGTATTGGCCTTGGACTTCTGGTTATATTAGTTTCTTCATGCATTGTTCCTGTTGGATGACTAGAGTTTCTCCTAGCTTAGTAACTGGTGTTTCTCGTAGAGTTTCTCTTGAATTTGGTCGTGTAGTTGTTTCGGCGTTCGTAGGATTTGGATTTTCGTTGTTATCAGTTCATGATGGTTGTGAATGGTGTCTTCTTAGCTTAGATTGTGTGGTTGTTACAACATACATGGGATTTTGATTTTTGTGTTTTTTTGTCCCTTTTTGGAACAAATTACTGCCTTGAAAATTTGGCATATATTGTATCTCAATGGTTTGGTATTTGTGTCGATAGTCTTTGTAACTATGTTCTTCGTCGGTGTGGTGTTTCTAACATTGTTGTGCATTGTTGTTTTTAGAAATAGTGTTTGGGTGGGTTTTTTCTATTGTTTTGTAAAATAATGGATGTACAAACGTCATTTACATACACTAATATAGAGTATAGTTTCTTTTCTTTGAAAAAAAGGGTATCCTGAAACTTGTGTGAACTATTTGCTAGAAGAATTATTTATAGATTGTTAGATTCATTATATTAGAATCCATATATTTTGAATCAATAATTTTTTTTGTGAGATCAATCATTTCAAATGCATGTGTTTACATTGATTGTAAAACAAGTTTCATATTCGTTGATCCAAGGTAACAACAACAATCTATTGCATTTGCATCTACATGGGCAGTTGTAAAATCCTAATATTTGCATATACATGAACATATGTAAAATCCTACATAGCTATAGTTTCAAGAGTGATAATTTTTTGATCGCGTAGACGTCCCCCAAAAACTTAGAAATAAATTTACAATTAAAATCTTGCTTTTAAAAAAATATAATCATGTTATCGCATGACTCAAACTTGGGTTATCATGGTAGTTTATACAAGAGAATAGGCATAATTACATTCTATACAAGGAAAGGTTTCCTCAATCATATTATGATCTCTGATCAAGACTAAGAAGATCTTTCATGTGGATATTACCTGCTTAAGACTTCTGCATCGAATGTTCTATTAGGTCTAGTTGTTTTAGAATGATTTGTCCTTCCTGAAGGTCACATGCCTGCTTTGCTAATATATCTACTTCTTTGTTGAATTCCTTGTGAGTGTGTTGTAGTGTGCATATGTTGAATTTCCCCATGAGTATCCACACCCTTCTTAACATACGAGGAAGGAATATGTTTGAACAATTAATATCCTTACTTATCCAATCAATAGCCAACTTTGAATCCTATAGGATATGCAGATATTTTAAATTCTTGTCTATGGACACCTGCAATAATGTTAAAATGATCAAAAATTTTGCATAAGTATTGGTGTTGTATCATGGTCCCCTTTAAAAACTATGTTTTTAATTCTAGACTATAATAATGGTTCCTGGTCCTTCTCTTTTGGGGTTTCCATGAGATGCTCCACTTACGGAATAATATGGGTTACTTGTGTCAAAAATCGGTGCCAATTTTTCATTCCTTTGATTTGGGGCTTGTGAGGATGATCCCCAAATTTTATTTATACATGTACATGGCTTACTTTTTGTCTTCAAATATGCATGCATTCCTTGTGATCCATATGCTCCAGCACATTATTAGGGGGATTGATTGAAAATCAGTTTTTTTGCATTCCAAATGCCATTTTTCCCAAGCCTTGATGAGAGAAGGTCCTTCCCATTTTGGGAGTTGTGATCATGTTGTCGATGTGGATTGGACCCCACTCCAAACCTCCTAAGTGAGGTGACAAGAGATGAGAACAAGATTTATAGATTCCCAACAGAAGTTGCATAATAAGCAGATACTAGGGCCCTAAAATCCTCTTTTCATTAAGTTGTCCCATGTGAGCACCTTATTTCTCAGGGATAACCATAAAAAACATTTTGTTTTTTGAGAAGAAAATAATTTCCATAATCTTTCCCACCATTGTTTCAGGGGATGCTCTCTTTCAGATTTTGATAGCTCTTTATAACCCAATTTTATTTTATTTTTGTAAGTAAGCACCCACAGAGTTTCAAACCGTTGACCTTATACAAGGAGTGCCTTAATAGTACACCCATTCACCGTCTAATCTATGCCCCATGAGCATAACCCAACTTAACTTGGTATGAACCTGTAGCTGGGTTTTTTATACATATACGAGTGTCTGGTTCAAATGACAAAATTATTGATTACTTTTAATACCATGTGTATATCTCCCCCATTGAGAATCCTGAAGGTTCGTATACCATTCAAGAAAACCTAATTATGTATTCTCCTCGTAAAAATCTACCAAGTGTATTAAGTTTCGACAGTGGAAAGTGGAATCCAAGTTAGCTATGATAATGTTCCCCGTTGTGAATCCTATAATGGGATCTATGCCAATCATATATATTGTATATTTATAGGGTTCCAAGATAATTCATTTCCAAATATATGAAAATTATGGTCGATGGTGCGCCAAAAAGAGAGCCTCCAAGTCTATAGGTGGTGATGGATCGAATCCATGAAAGAATTGAATGTGGGGCAATGTATTTTTGAAAAATATTAATGCCAAGTTCGAGTTAGCAAGCCTACATTATCCTAATCAGCAAGAATCATTGATTAAAATCTTCTTCTTTGGCTAACTTTGACAGATTTCCACAAATCAACTTCTTCCACAATTGCCTTTTCGTAATTGTCTTTTCGCAACAAGTTTTTCAGAGAGAAAATTTCCGCAATTTCGGATTGCTGGTTGCAGGAATAATTTTCCCAATTCCAAAAACCGACTTCCGATATTATGCGGCCATAACGTTCTTTCCGCATTCTGGTTGCAGATTGGAGATTGCGGACGTTCCTTTCCACTTTTCCCATATTGGGCTTCCGCAATAACTCTCCCGCAAGAAATTGCGGGTTGCAGGAATACTTTTCCCAATTCCAAAAACCGACTTCCGATATTATGTGGCCATAACGTTCTTTCCACATTCTGGTTGCAGATTGCAGATTTTGGATGTGCCTTTCCACTTTTCCCAAATTGGGCTTCTGCAACAACTCTCCCGCAAGTCTTCTTCTGCAACACTGCGAATTGCCAATCTTTTGCGGAACGTATCTCCACCGCACGATCTATCAAAGTTATAGATTTTGAACTCAAATTGTTACAGACCAATTGATCAGTGAAACGATCAATTCATTCCTGTCGCATTTGTATGAATACATCTCCATCTTAGCGAATTCTGAGAACCCTTGACAAAGTCACACAATTCATTGATACACAAGGAATTAAAGCATTCTTGGGGTTATTGAAAAGAAAACATTAGATATTTAATACGTGCAAAGATTTGAAACTATGTTCTTCATTCCATCAACAACCACTCGTGCATATGCACACTTACACACACACTTGCTCTCTCACACACTCATTCACTCTCATTCCTCATACTTGGTTATTACTTTTGACACTTAATATAGAACTCAGCCAAACCTGTCAGATCCGAACAAGTAGGATATGAATTCCTAAGAAAGTAAATCTACAACTAACCTATCCTCGAGTAATATTTGAGGATATTAGTGGTAAATCCTCCTTGTTACATTCAAACAAATCCTATCTATGAAACAAAGCGATAACTAATCCTATCCTTCTAGAATGATTACATGGAAGCAGAAAAATAGTATTTCATGCTCAATCAGAAAACAAAAGACTTTTATTCGATGCTCCTGCATCATACTCCGGGGGAAGAAAATAATTCTTCAATAGTTCGTCAAGGTTCACATTGTACTTGGAAATCTCCAGTTTAGTCATCGATGCTGCATCTTCAGATGACTGACCTTTCCACTTGACCAAATACTGAAAATAATATTTGTTTATGGTCTTCTTTGAAATTCTTTTGTCAAGGATAGATTCAATTTGTGGTCGTTCTTTCTATGGTAATTGTCCTTGCCAATCTACAAATGGCCCATCTTCACCTGATATCACTTCTTTTGTCTGAACATATGAATCTTTAAAAGGATATACATCTGAAACATTAAAAATTGGTGAAATTTGAAGATCAGAAGGAAGTTCTATTTCATATGCATTTGCTGAAAACTTCCTCAAAATTTTACAAGGTCCTATCTTCTTGAGTTTCATATTATTGTAATTCCCCTTAGGAAACCTCTCCTTTCTAAGATATGCCATTACTAAATCTCCAACCTCAAAATTAACTTTCCTTTTTTCAAATATGCTCTATGTTTATATTGTCCAACACTTTCATGCAGTTTCTTTTTAACATTTTCTTGTATCTCATACACACTAGATGAAAAATCCTCACCATATGCACTTTTCCTTTCCTGTCCTCCCAAAATTATGAGTTCACATACTCCTCTTGGGTGCATCCCATATACAATTTGAAAAGGACTCGTACTTGTACTCCTATTAGGTGAATCATTGTAAGCAAATACAGCTTGAGCAAGAGCTAAATCCCATTGTTTTGGTTCTCATAAACAAGACTTCCTAACATGTTTCCCAAGATCCTATTTATCACCTCAGTCTGACCATCTGTCTAAGGGGGACAGGAAAAGCTAAAACTAATCTTAGTACCCAATTTCGTCCACAAAGTTCTCAAAAAATGACCCACAAATTTGGTGTCCTTGTCTGATACAATGCTCAAAGGCAATCCATGTAACTTCACAAATTCCAAAAATAACAAATTAGCAATATTTGTTGCATCACTGGTCTTCTTACAAGTAATAAAATGATCCATTTTTGAAAACCATCCACTACTAAATAAACAAAATCATTTCCCCTCCGAGTTCTACACAATCCCAGAACAAAATCCATACTGATGGAATCCCAAGGCCTAGTTGTAATAGGTAGGGGTTGATACAATCTAGTATTTTGTCTCGTCCCTTTGGCATGTTGACATATCCTGCACTTTTCAACAAAATTCTTTGCATCATGCTACATTCTTGGAAAAAAATAAAAAGCACTCACTTGAGCAAATGTTTTGTCCTGTCCAAAATGACCTAAGAAACCTCCATTGTGTTTCTCCTGTATCAGATTCTCTCTCATAGAACATTTAGGAATGCAAAATTTACTATTCTTGAACAATAATCCTTGTTGTAGCATGTAGTCCAACCATTGACTTCTATTGTGGGCAACTGGATTCTCATAGGATGCATACACATCCTTAAAATCCACATCTTCCTTATACATATTAACCAAATTTTCAAATCCCAAAGTACTGACCTTAATCTCCTGCAAGATCAAATTTACTATGCTTAAGGCATCAACAACCTTATTAGATTTTCCACTTGTATGCTTGATCACAAAGGTAAATTTCTGCAAAAATTCCACCCACTTAGCATGTTTCTGATTCAATTTAGGTTGACTATTTATAAATTGCAAAGCATGTTTATCTGAATATAACAAAAACTATTCGGGCATCAAGTAATGTCTCCATTTCTTGAGAGCTTGCACAACAACATATAATTCCTTGTCATATGAGGAATACTTTTGTTTTGCATCATTTAACTTCTCATTGAAGTATGTTACTGGTCTTTGTTCTTGACTCATAACAACCCCTATTGTTGTCCCACTAACATGTGTCTCTACTTGAAAAACTTTGCCAAAATTTGCTAAATACATAATAGGCTTCTTAGTGATCTTCTTCTTCAACAATTTGAAGTTTTTGTCAGCTGCTTCTGTCCACTTTAAAGGTTGTCTACTTCCCCTCAAGGTGTTTATTATGGGTGCAGAAATTTGACTAAAATTCTTGATGAATTTTCTATAAAAACTTGCAAGACCATGAAAAATTCTTACCTCGTATGCATTCCTTGGAGTAGACCAATTCAGAATTGCTTGCACCTCCTCTAGACCCATTTTTAACCCTTCTTCTGAAACCACAAACCCCAAATAAATCAATTCTTTTTTCAGGAAACTACACTTTTTCAAATTTACCAGCAGATTTTCCTTTTGCAGGCTTTCCAACACCAATTTAAGATGTCTCAAATGTTCTTCTTTATTCTAACTGAAAATCAGAATGTCATCCATATAAACTATGATGAATTTTCCAGTGTATTCCTTCAAGACCTCATTCATCAATCTCATAAAATTACTAGTTGCATTAGTAAGCCCAAATGGCATTACTAATCTTAGTCTTGAATGCAATCCTCCCTTCATACCCTTCTCTTATTCTTATTTGATGATAACCACTTTTCAAATCTATCTTTGAAAAATATTTTGAACCACTTAAACAAATCATCAAATCATCAATGTGGGGTAAGGGAAATATGTACCTGATAGTGATCTTATTAATTGCTCGAGAATTAGTGCACATAAGCCATCCACCATCCTTCTTTGGGCTAAGCACATTGGGTACTACACAAGGACTCAAACTTTATTTCACCAAACTTTTATCCAATATCTCCTGTACCTGATGTTTGATCTCTTCATTCTCTTGAGGAGTCAGTCTGTAGGCTTCCTTATTAGGTAAACTCACACCAGGTATTAAGTCAATGTGATGACTAATACTTCTCACGGGAGGTAAATCATTTGTTAACTCATCCACAATAATATCAACATAATCATCAAGCAAGATTTTAACTTCAGCAGGAAAATCATCTACATTTGTAGAAGTTAAAATTACCTTTGGCTTGCCAACAAGGGAAATGCAGTTCATCTTCTCCCTTGACCTCTTGTAACAGTTCCTTCCCAGTCATCAGCAAAATATCGGGTCCTGAACCTTCTTGGGTTGCTTCATCTTTCAAAGGTGACAGTGTATGCCTCCTTTCATCCTTTTCCAGAGAATAGGTGTTTTTCCTTCCATCTTGAATAAATTTTCTATCATACTTCCATGGCCTCCCTAAGAGTATATGGCATACACCCATAGACATTATATCACATAATACCATATATTTATAAGTACAAATTTGAAACTCCACATTGCACTGCTCATTCACCAAGAGCTAATGTCCTTTCTGCAACTAGTACACTTTATAAGGAGTGGGATGTTTCATCCTCTTCAATCCCAACTTCCCTACCATCTCCGTGGGGACCAAATCATTTGTACTGCCACTGTCAATGATCATCTTACAACACTTCCCTTGTGACTTGCACTTAGTCCTGAACAAACTCTTCCTCTGGGCTGGTTCATTCACCTCTTTCTCTGTTTTTACTAAAACTCTCTTCATCATAAGAGATTCTCCTTCCTTAGGAGTATTATTCATCTATGCTTCTTCATTGGACTCCTCACGAGCCTCAACAATATTTGCATTCCACTAAGTTGTAGGTTTATTCTTTGGTCACTCTCATGACATGTGTCCAATTTCTCCACATGTATAGCATTTCATTTCTCTATTTCTACCTCTTCCTCTAGCATTAAACCTACCTCCCCTCGATCCTCCTCTTTAGGGTATTTGGCTACTAGAACCTTCTTCCTCATCCTTAGAGGTATGAAACTTACCTCCTTTGTTTGGAGATCCTTTTCATCTAGATGTACTTCTTCCTCGATTCTTCTGGTTTTGTCTTCTTAGTAGCTTCTCTTCTACTCTTGAGGTTGCCTGATAAGCATCTTCAACAGTCTTCAAATTCAACAAGTTGATCTCATCTTGTATTTCATATCTTTGTCCATTTATATATCTGGCCACTCTTTTTATGTCCCCTTGTATCTGTCAAGCACTAATACTCAACCTAAATAATTATTCTCTAATTTTTTAACAACTGTACCCTTTTGTCTAAGATTTTGTAATTTTCTAATGAGAGTTAACTGATAATCCTTAGGCATAAATTGACTTTTAATTTTATCTAACATCTTATCCCAAGTTTTCATTTTGGACTTACCTCTTCTTTCCCTGTGGATCTGAAGTTCATCCCACCAAATAGTTGCTTGTCCCTTCAATCTGGTCGCTGCATATTTCACCTTCTTCTTATCCTCAATTTCTTCAAAATCAAAGTACTTTGCTAGAGCATTGTTTTAGTCCATGCGTTCTTCAACATTCATATTACCTTCATACATGGGAACTTCAACTTTAAGCATGTTACTAGCTTTCACCAGCATCCTCAATACTTTTACTTCGTCAGCAATCTCCTCTTGCTCTTCTTCAGATGAATCCTCTTCATCACTAGTATCGTTACTCTCTGAATTTGTTCTCTGCATAGCCTCCATTTTAGCTTGGAGTTGTCTTAATTCCCTTTGTGTATCTGTCTCCGTAGCTTGTCTTCCTCGACCACTTCCTAATGGAACTCCACGTGCTCGTCCTTGTCTTGGCAACATCTTTAACCTGCTCTAATAATCTTCACACATAATTATTTTTTTGCTATGATACCAAAACTGATGCTAGGTTCGAGCTAGCAAGCCTAAATTATCCTAATCAACAAGAATCACTGATTAAATCTTCTTCTCTGTCCAACTTTGACATATTTATGCAAATAAACTTCATCCACATTTGTCTTTTCGCAACACAACCTTTCCACAACAACGTTTCCACAAAGAACCTTTCCGCAATTTCGGATTGCGGGTTGCGGGAATACTTTTCCCAATTCCAAAAACCAACTTCCGCAATTATGCAGTTGCAACGTTCTTTCCGCAGTCTGGTTGCGGATTGCGGACGTTCCTTTCCACTTTTCCCAAAACGGGCTTCCACAATATCTCTCTCCGCAAGTCTGCAAACCGTCGATCTGTTGTTGAACTTATCTCCACTGCACGATCTATCAAAGTTACAGATTTTTTATTCAAACTGTTATAGACTAATTGATCAGTTAAACGATAAATTCATTCCTATCGCATTTGTATGAATACATCTCCATCTTAGTGACTTCTGAGAACTCTTGACAAAACCACGCAATTCATTCTTACACGAGGAATTAAAGCATACTTTGGGTTATTGAAAAGAAGACATCAGATATTCAATACGTTCAGAGATTTGAAACCATGTTCTTCATTCCATCAACAACCACTCGTGCATGCGCACACTTACACACAAAATTGCTCTCTCTCACATTCATTCACTTTCATTCCTCATACTTGATTATTACATTCGACACTTAATATAGAACTCTATCAAACCTGTCAAATTCGAACAAGGAGTATCTGAATTCCTAAGAAATGAAATCTACAACTAACATATCCTCGAGCAATATTTGAGGATATCAGTGGAAAATCCTCCTTATTACATTCAAACAAATCTATCTATGAAACAAACCGATAACTAATCATATCCTTTTAGAATGATTACATGGAAGCAAAAAATAGTATTTCCTGCTCAATCATAAAACATAAGACTTTGACTCAATGCTCCTGCGATAATCCTTTTTGTGAAATGAGCTTCAAATGATTTTTGTGACCAATGGTTGAGAGAAGAGAGAAAGGTATTTTAGTCACCATCCTCCCAATCCTTTGGCCTTGCATAATATTTCCCATCTGCAGAGTGGAAGACCAACCTCAGCCCTGTTCCTAAACTAGAGATAAGATATGTTGAGTTCCCTTATCTTGTTTATTAGAAATTTTGAAATGAATGCTAAAGACATCCAATAAATTGGTGTGTCTTCAATAACACTTTTGATGAGTGTTAACCAACTTGGTAGAGAGATCCATCTATGATACCAAATACCAACTTTTTTACGATCTTATTAGTCAACCAATGCAAATATTGAACCCTATAATCATTGATTTTTAGCATAAAATATAAGTATTTGAAACAAGAGTTAGTTGGATGCTTAGTGAAAGGAAAAAGAATAAGAATAAGAGTTTCAGAGACTGAGGAACATGAAAGAAGGACATGGAGGATTTTTTTAAATGTATCTCCATACCTGTGGCTAAAGAGAATAGATTGAAAATTTAATCCAAGCTTTTTGCCTCTTGGATAGATGCTTTCCTAAATATAAGGATGTCATCCACGAACAATACCTATGAGATGAAAAGTGATACCATTTTTTTTACTCCAATGAGGCTTCCATTGGATCATTCTCTATTAATGGATTTGCTGAGGAAATTTGCAATGATAAGGAAGATTAGTGTGGAGAGAGGGCATTGCTCTCAGAGGGCACATGATGGGGAGAAAAAAGGTGAAGTTGATCCGTTGATAAGGATAACAAAGGAAACACTTTTGAAGCAGTCTTTGATCTAGTTTATGAAAGATGGGGGGAATACGACCTGAGTGAGGATGAGGCACAAATATAGCCAGTTGTTCTTGTCAAATGGCTTATAAAGAAATATTTTAAGCATAAAGTGTTAAATGACTGAACCATTGATCTACAGGCAAATGACAACAATTGAGAAGTGAATTGTGCAATGGAATATCAAGAACAATGTACACTAAACAAGACACATTCGAGACAAATCTATTAAGAATTGATCAGTAAATTACAACATTAATCTTCATTATTCCAGAAGTAATACAATAGTGTTACAATAAGGAGGATTCATATCATGTGTATAAGATTCAAATCTACCAACTAAACCTGACTGACTGGCTAACTAAGAGTGTCTAAATCACTGCATGGGAGCCACTAGTCTAACTCTGGATAACTAAATTGGCCCGACAATTAATTAAACTAGTTAAACCAGTTAAACTGACAAGGTAGGTGGAAAAATGTGCCACTTTGCCATGCATCCATTCAAAACTGACGTTAGACTAACTGAATGTAACTGAAGGTTGACTCAACATAACTGGTTACCTACCACAACCAACTGATGGAGGTTGTTGGTGGCACTCATAGTGGCTCCTAAAATGTAGGGGATGATCTCAGAGGCACTTAAACTCATGCATGAGCATGCAGTAAGTGGCAGTTAACCTCTATATGTGTTCCCCATACTCCAGTACAGTAATAATGTCTCCCTATGCTAGACAAGATGATCAATAGACTATATGTGGACAAGGGAGGATTATAATAATCCTAACACCCCCCCTTAATATGGACTTGGACAACTTTGGGCCCTTGTAACTAGGCCAAAAGTCACCCATACAATCTAAAAGAAATAAAAGCTGCTTAATAAACTAAGGGAAATGGGGAAAACCTCATGGGAAAAAAACCTTCAAAATAAGCAGTGAATCAGGAAAACAAGCTATACTTAAGAGGAAATTTTCCTCTTTAGGTAAAAACTTGTAAAATTTTGTTGCAATTTGCTAATGCAAATTCTAAAGAAGAATGCAACTTAGCTCCAATGTAGAAAAACCTGAAATAACTTAGTGATTCATAACCATGGTTGACATAATAGAAATTAAAAAACAAAACCCATCCCTAGTCATTGATATATGTTTTACATTCAAATGTTTATGGCATACTTAGATCTAATCATATTTTTGGGGGACACATAAAGAAAGACATGGAGCCTTTTGTCCCAAACTAGGCATGGGATTATAAAAAATAATTTGTATTTGTATCATATAAAAAAAAGAACAACTAGATTACTTTTCAATTTGTGGATGCACACCATCTTGACATCACTGCAATTATTATAACAATAACCAAGGAAGATAGAGCTTATAACAACAATAAAAGAAGCCACACCAATTGGTAAAACATATTACACAACTATTTTAGGCCCTTTTTTAATGGTGGTGATGTTGCTCTACCTTAGTAGAAGGGTTTGGACTTCCAAGAAACTTATCAAGAGCATATTCCAATGAATCTACATTTCCTTTATATGCCCTTCCTTTACTGCCCCAAGGCTCTCACTGCCTGATATTGTCAAGGAAAGTATGGACACATTGAAACATGGGTCAGGGTTGGACTCCACTTTTAAGGTGCATTGAAACATGGGTCAGGGTTGGCCTCCACCTTGAAGGTGTTAAGATTCTTTACAATGAAAATACTCCATGGAATTTGTTATTTCGAAGGTCCAAGTATCACATCCCATTGATGCTTTCGATGAATGTTGGACGATGCCATTCATGTGATTATCATTAAGATCTAAATAAGATAGAAGAATTAGATTCTTGAAACCAGATGGAATGGCGTCAAATAACTTATTCAAGCTCAAAACAATGTTTGCAAGTAAAACTGACTACCAATACCATTAGGCATGTGTCCTATTAGATAATTCAAGCCCAAATCCAGTAATTGCAAGTTACTCAAATATCTTGTAATACTAGGAATGCTTCAGAATTTGTTATCATTATTTGGGATTCACTCTAAATCGTGTTTTTTTAATGGGTTATGCTTAGAATTCATTCTTACATGTAGGTTCTTACTTGGGGTGTTCGATGACATAATGCATTGACAACTCCATTCCCTAAGTAGTGATCCTCTTCTGTAACTTACAACATGTTATACACTTGCTTCATTGTTAAACTACAACCTACTTAAAGTCACTAGGCAACGACATCTAATTGGTGTCTTGCTTTGCATTGTTCTACATGTATTTCGAGTGGCGTGGCTCGACTCCAAGTGTTTTTGCTTTGCCACTTGACATAATGTCGACCTATTTGATGCCTTTCTCTGCTACACGTATTTCTAGCAGTGTAGGCCGAATCAATGACAAAGTTTCACATTTATTTGCTTAGTTTTATAAAATTCAATTTCAAAATCATATACACACAGTTGCATAATCAAAATCGGATATGCTTGCTGACTCATTCTCATAAATCTGCTAAGTTGGCATTGCACTCGCTTCTGTATCTAACAATGTCTTTCCCATTTATATATCGTCCCAAATTCTACAATTCACCGCTTACCACCATCACATCTTCTAATTGGCTCTCTTCAATGAATCCAATTAATTTAGTAGATGTGCAACGCAGCGTGGAAGGTAGTCATGTTTGTTCGATTCAGTGCGACTTTCCACATATTCTGCAAAATCTATAAGGCTCCATTGCAAAGAGTTATTCAGAGACTTTGTCTTTTGCATCTAATGAGTGACATTTGATTCTAAATGCTAATAGCCTTTGTTTAACACTGTTTTTTCCTTTTCTCTTATTAATCATTTCGTTTTGTAAAACTAAAAAAATTATGTGGTGAATGACACTGGATTTTTTGGGGATGTTTTATTTATACAATTTTTCGTAGCATTGTTCTTAAACTAAGGTACACTAATTTTATTGTTGGTATGGGGCAAACGAAAGTTGATGTTGGAGATGAAACCCGATCAAAGCAAGTCATTCAAAACAGTTGAGATGAAATGGTGAAGATATAACACCCTACAAATTTTCTTCACCGACACTCTCCTTAATAAGAAAACGAACTAAGAAAATATGGCATAGATAATGTTAGCAATGGCATAGATATGTTGCAAACATTTAATGTGCCTATGATGTATGTTGCGATTGAAAGAAAATATGACAGTTTGATTTTCGTAAAAAAATTTGAATAGGTGATGGTTTTTTTTATGGATTTAGATATTTTAAAAAAGTTTAAATTGAAATTATGGATCGAACCTTTGTGGCTTCCATAACTTTTTTTATGGATTTAGATATTTTAAAAAACTTTTAAATTGAGATTATGGATCAAACCTTCCTGGTTTCAGTAATTTTCCTGTAAAATTGTTGAATTTGTAATTAACTTTACACCCAGTTGCTAAGAAATCTGATATGGTGATGATTTTTTTAAGGTTTTAGATATGTTAAAAAGCTTTAAATTTATAATAAAATTAGATATGGTGGTGATGCTTTTTTTAAGGATTTAGATGTTTTAAAAAAATTTAAATTGGAATGATAGAGTTTTTACGATCGAACCTTTCTGGCTTCCGTAATTTTCTTATAAAATTGTTCAATTTATAATTAACTCTACACCCAATTTATCTTTTACCAATCACAACCACACCAACCATAGTCCAATTTAACTCAGTATTGGCAACGCTCCCATTCACTCCAACCTACTCTCATGCCACTACTTATTACAAATTAAAGCGCAAATATTTGTGTTTTACATACTCTTATTCACATGATCATGGATTTATGTTTATGAAACTCGCAATATAATAGAACTCATACTCCAATTGATATTATTATTATGTCCTCGACAAGGGGATATATATGAATCGCTCAGGGCGATTATTTGGAATATTTTGTAGCAATTTTAACAAAAACATATAATTTAGATTAAGGTTGTGTATTTTTAATTTTTAATTTTATTTTTTTTATTTCTTAAATGTCTATTTTTTAAGATTATTATTGGTTTGGTGGAGATGACGTTGCCTTGGTTCTTGTGCCCCAAGACCCGACGACGTGGATGATATCAGCAATGTTGTAATTGTCCTTGTAAACAATAACTCCTTTATCATAAATATGCCATTCGTCATTCAAATAACATGCACACAAGGATGACAATTGATGTTGCAGATTTCCAGAATCCCAATTATTATTCCAGATTTAATTTAGCGAGCTGTCATTGTGCAGACCACTTTCACTTTCAGTACATTGTGCATTGTGCAGACCTCTCAAATGCACTATGCATGCCACTTGTTTTTTAGTGCATTGTGTAGACCCCTCAAATGCATTGTGCATACCACCTGTGTTTTTTAAGTGCATTGTGCAAACCGCCTCCTTGTGTTTTAGTGGACGCATTATATGCATGCATGAAAAAGCGTAGCAAGCTGCATGTATTATCACTTGTCTGGCTTGAAGATGACATCTATTATGGTGTCAATGGGTGAAGATGTCTTTAACGGGCTAAAGGGCCACCTAACACTAGGGTGGTTGATCTTGGTTCTATTCTGGGCATCTTCGATTTAGTTGCACCTGGTTTCTATCATTTTAGGCAGGCTTCATGTGGCCCCAATAGGTCTAAAACGCCATCCCACTAGCTCCACATCTTCAACCCAGATCAAATATCTCCAATCAATTATATCTCTCACCATTCTAGCAGATATACTATGTAAACTATAGGCACTATATGAATTGTTATTAACATGGACCAGTTTGTTGGGCACTTTGTCCGGGGGTGAAGTTCAAAGGAAAGGATCCAGCGATGAAAGGAGAGCGTGTGCAGGCTGTACTGAGAGGCGAGGTTTAGAGGATGTTCACAGTGAGTAGCAGGGAACCCGAGGGTATGCACAAGAAGGGTAACTTGGGTCGTGTGGAAGACTGTGTGAGAGTGCGGTCTACACCGGTCAGCATGGGTCAATATAAGAGCTACGCGCAGGAGAAATGAGGAAGATGGTTGCAAGATGGACGCGGCCCAAGCTATGGGCAGCGTGCAAGGAAGAGCAGCTAAGGGGGAAGAAGCTGGCGTTTATCTGAGCGAACAGAGTCACAACAATGACGATATGAAGGTGGACCTAGCGAGGAGAGAGGTTTGAAGTGTTGCGAGTCCGAGGAACAACGTGGAGGATAGCGGCTTGGCTGCTATGTGATAAGGAGGTGCAAGGGAGAGCCTATCATAGTCCATCGAGAGGGATATCAGTAGTTGAATTAAGAATTAGCTAATTGGAATAGTCATGGATGATGCACAGATTAAGCAAAGCGTAGTCGACTTCCTATTCTAAACCATCTGCCATGCCTGAATTCCAAGAGTGTCATGAAATATTCATTCGGGTCAGGTGGAATCCTTTCTTATCAGCCTTGCAGGGGCATGACGATGCCATTTCACTGCAATTCTTCCTTGGATTTGATGTCCATACTACACAGTTTAGAGCCCTTAGTATTGTCGGTCTCTGAGGAAATGGTTGCCCAAGAGACGGGGCTTCCACAAACTAGTGATTGATGGTTTAAGAATTTCAAGATATCACATCAGAGTTATGATTATGTCTTCAAGCCAAAGTTTTTAACTATGAATGGCGATGAAGGCTTTTCCAGGGTTTGGATCAGAGAAGAGTTCATCAACCCTTTAGTGGTCATCAACAAAATCATCACCTGTGAAGGTGGATTCTCTACATTTAAGACTTGTCATTTTTGTCTGTTATCACAATTCGAATTTTCAGACGAGGATTTGTTGAGTAAATTTAGTCTGAAATTGAAGTCTGTGAGAGAATCATTCAATGCTAAAGATATACATTTTTGTTGGGCTGATATTCCTCCAATATTCCTAGCCCATGATATCACAGAATGCGAAATATGCAGAGAACAAGTTATTGAGACTTTTAAGGCAATGCAGTGGAGCTTTATATCTCTGGATACGCTACTCGTGACCTCCAAATCGGTGCCCTTTGACCTAATTTGGCCAACTATTGCTTATCCCAGTAGTATGTTTATGTTTACAAGTAAGCACTATAAGAAGATCCTTGGGGACTTGAGCATGGAGGTTGAAGGAATTGATGGGAGGTCTGTAAAGGCTAGAATCTGTAAATTGCAATGCCTTGTACAAAATTTGGATTTCATGAAAGATTCAAGCACCTGCAACACAATTGTTGGATTGGATATTTCTGCTATTATTTCGAAAAATAAAGCTGATCAGAAGAGATTACTGATTAACTGGGATATCGTTAAGATTCACGTTGCATAGGTTTTTAAGAAGGAAAAATGCCCTGATTTGAGTTGTGTTGTATCTAAACGTGTTTTGCTTCGATGTTCCGTTTCAGCCAAGTCAGGGAATAAGGGTCAAGATATGGATGGAATTGGAGATGAAATTCTTAAGAGGCTTCAACAAGAAAAAGGTGAATTATGTCAGGGAAAACCTGCTTGGCAGCTTATTTTAGGGTTTTTATCAAGTAAAAAATGCATGGCTATGGTTATTGTTTCTAATGGCATGCCTAGCTGCCTTCCGTTATCTGCCATTCTTGAACCTTTAACTGTCCATGTAGGCATGCTTTATATATTGGATTCCACTGCAAAGCTTAGAATTACTATAACTCTTTCACCCACAGAAACTACTACTGGGAATTTTTCTCAAGAGAATATTGATCATTTTGATGTTGTACAAGTTTCTCAAGGCATCAATGGATTGACAATTGCACCACAACAAGATAGAGTATATGCTGTTTTTGATAAATGTAAGGAACAATCAGCCTTGTGTAAGAGAAAAAGAAAGAGGGAGATAGCTTTTGATGTGAGTTCCAAGAGATTGAAAAGCTCAGAAGTGAGTGCAGACACACCCAGTCAATATGATCTACAGCTTCCAAAATACAATACATGGGAACCATTGTATACAACCATTGTTCGTAGTATATGCAAGGCAGATCCTTCTAAAGCTACAGTTCACCCAACTATAAAATTGGAAAGCAGATATAAGAAAGCCAAGGAGACTCAATCCAAAATTTTAAGGTTCTTAAGTTGTTGGTTTGATAAGAATTCCAAAAAATTAAATATCGATCACAATGTTCAGCTCAAAGTTAGCAAGCTGAATGAAGAGGCCACGACGGTACTTGAGAAACCTACCATGGAGCCTGAACCAACCGGGGATAGCTCTAATTCTATTCTTGAAAGCACATTACCCATTGAACCAACTTCAGCTTCTGTTCCTCCTAGTGATTCAGAAAATGCAGAGACACTATTTGTCGGGTCTCTCGATGAAAAAATTCAATACGCACTCTGCCATGACGAAATTGATTTTGGTACTATAGCCAAACGCATTGTGCAACAATTGATATCTAATTTAGAGCTTCAATCTGTGGAGAAGAATTCCGAGTCCAGTGATAAAGAGAACCTGTCAATTTGTGAACAAGTTACGAACATGCTTTTGAAGGAGCCCAAGGAATTGGTGGCCAAGTACAAGGAATGCCTGCTTCCTCGTTCATCTTCTGCATACACTTCAGAAGACAAAGTTAGAGAGTATCCCTTCTTGTTTATGTACTGACCATCAGTTCAAATTTCTTCTATTCAAATTGAATGATTTTGATCACTTGCAATCCTTAACTTTGGCTATAGACATGAAATGCAAATTTTATTTCGCATGGAGATTCTTTCTGCACTAAATGTTGCAGGACTGGAAGAAGAGGTGAAGGAGACTTGTATAGAGGACATCTGCTTGCTTTTGGAAAACATTCAATTCAATCTGTCAGGAGCTATGGAGGGACAAAATCTCATTGAATTTGCAGACAGAGTCATCAAATCCAGTTTGTTGATTGATCCCTCTGCTTATTTAAAATTATGTATGGGAGTATTGTTATATGAATCTCTATTGGAGATGAATGTAACTAGTCAATAACAATTTTTTGTGTATGCATATCAGGTACATGGATTGTGTGCCTGAAATAATTGATAAAATCTACGGGCGCATGGATTTCGTTGAGCCGGATCCATCAACATCTTCTACAAATGAGTTGATGGCAAACAACAGTGTCGATCAAGAGAACATACTCCTCAGGTTGACAAAGACGAGACGTGAAAAGAAACAACGTGATGGTGGGGCTGAATATGAGAAGAAATTGAAAAGAGCCCAATTGAAAAGAGAGCGCTCAAGGAGATTTGCACATTTTGCAAGCAGAACTCCAGATTTAAACCGTCTTTGGGCTCCAAAGACAGTTGCTTACCCTAAAAAATCACAACCTGAGAGGCAGAGCCAAAAACTTGATGAGATCAAAGCAACAAACAAAATTAGAGACTTTCTTGGAGCTGAGGCCCTTCGTAGAAACATAGAATTCAATATATCTGAATCTGAAGCCGAAGATGAAAATGATGAAGATGATATAGTAAAACCGAAGTGCGAATACCCTGAAAATGATAGAGATGATAAATTAAAACCGAAATGCGAATCACCAAGGAAGGCCTCTGCTTCTATTTTCAGAAATTTCATGGTTGATGGAGATGGAGGAGGAGGTAAAGCAGCTGATGATGGGCTCACTGCATTGCGTGAAAGAGTCCAAAGCGCAAGTCAAATTAAAAAGAATGAACACTAAACATTATCGCTCTCTAGGAATTTAAACAATTTAAACATTTGCGCTTTACTAAATCCTAGATGAAAGATCATAGTTAAATCCTCGATGAAAGATCATAGTTATATAAATTTCAGGAAGAAAAGTTACAGTAACTGCATATTCTCTTCTCTTCTTCAATTCGAACTGGCCATGATGATTTCTGTCAATTTCAACAATTTTGCAAATTGAAATTTTCAGAATGATCAAAGGTTTACGCTTAAACGAATTACTGTATATTCTTTTTCACCCTAGTGCTAGAGGCTACTATTCAAGAGTCAAGGTTGATTTATTTTAAAAAGGATGTATCAAGATTATGGAAGTCGGATGAGAGCCATTCTACAGTTCGAGAGCTATGCCAATTGTTTGTTGTTACTACTATTCAAACCAGGGCCAAACACAATTAGGCAGCTTACAAATCCATACAAATTTCTCCAATGAAAACCTTCAATTGTACGAGTCATTTGGAGGAGTTAGTATTTGGACTCATAAAAAACAAATAATGGATGGGAGGGTGACAATCATTCCTCCCATTGGATGCCTTATTCAATCTTTGTTAGGGTGGGTTTCAAAATATAACATAAATTTGGGTTTCCAAATATAACATAAATTAAAAGAGAAAGGTGTATTAATACTTTTATTTACTCTTTATTTGTTAAGTTTGAATTGTGTTAAGTTAGTTAAATTTATATGTATAATGATCAACTAAGTTTAAAAAGGTAAATTGTTTTTATTGAAAATATTTGTTTAGAAGTTTTTGTTTGAAGTTAAGGTTTAGGTTATGGATGTTAAAATTTACATTTATGTTTACCTTTACATAAAATATTTATAATATTTAATATTTTTTTATTGTTCTTCAATATAAATTGATATAGGTTAATATTCAAATAAATTAATAGCTTATAAGTTTCTAAGAGAAAACAATGTTTAACTTATACACAAATAATTTAATAATAAACAAAAAAAGATTGTTATCATAATGAAAAAAATTGACTATAATAAAACTTCTTTTCATATCAACACTAGTTCTTGTATTAGCAAGATTTATAATGGGTTGTGTGTTATGGGAACATAAACCTACATAGCATCCATTGGTTTGGTTTGGGTATCCATTTATAAAGTTAATGAGAGTTACATGTAACATTATAAAAAATATTATTTTGATAAGTGAATTGGAAATTTTAATAACGTTTATTGTTGATTTTTGTAAATATATTTATTGTCTCGATTTTATGCCAAATTAAAAAAAAAATTGTAGATTTATTTTGATGTTAAACTAAATATATTATTTAAATTATCTAAATTTGTATTTACATTAAGTGTGTTTATTTTATTTTTTATATATAGGACAATTTAATATCTTATATATTTTATTTATAATTTGTAGGTGGTCGAAAACTCTTAATTGACCTATGGAATGGAAAATGTCATATTTTGAATATGACACTTCATATAATCAACAAAAATTTTACCTATAAAGATCGTATATGGAGTGGTGTCCTCACTTTCATTGCCTTTCTTTTGCCTTTCTACCCTTCCTTTAGAGAATAAGTTACTTTTCAAGCCCAAATGTGCACCTCCAACAAAGAGGTGGGTACCATTTTAGAAGGAGAAGTTGGTTTCCAACTCTCATAATGAAGGAATTAACTTAACCACCCAACAAGCATCAACAATTTATCATCTAGCTAATAAAAAATGGTTTATCCCCACATTGTATTTAGGCTTGTCTTTATGTCTTTCATGGCCTATTTGAGATAACCACCCAACAAGCATCGGCAATTTATCATCTAGCTAATAAAAAATGGTTCATCCCCACTTTGTATTTAGGCTTGTCTTTATGTCTTTCATGGCCTATTTGAGATGTAGTAATCGTCCTCACTTTGGATCCATTGAAATAGAACTTGAGTCTAGAGTCTTCTAAGTAGTCAAATCTCTACCATTCTCAAAAGGATGACGCCTAAGTAGGCTATAACAACATTTATTCTATTTTTATTGAGTTTTAAGTAGGATATAACAAAATTTAGTCTATATTTATTGAGTTTTAGATTTTTGCATAGGCAATTGCAAACCACTAGCTATCACGAATGCAATGTCAGGGACATTGCCACCTCGTGGCTCTTGTTGATACAGGTTTATGAAACGCACAATAAAATAGAACTCATGAATATGATGGTTCATTAATTGGGTGTTAATATATAAATTATTCATTTTTTTAAGATATAAATGCATTCAATACATGAACCTTTTAAATTTTTTTTATTAAATTAAATATCTTTATTTTATTAAATATTTCTATAAAAAATGTCTTTTAAGTATTATATATATATCACGGTGGTTCACCACGGAAGCCCTGTTTATACTATAGCTACATTTACCTTGGAAAATATCTCTTATACTCTCTTGGCAAGTATACATGAACTTGGGCAGCTACCCCCAAGAGGGTTCACGATCAACGACTCACCAGCCTAATATTTCATTACATGCAAGGGCTTCCAAGGAG
>LPNX010150737.1:259692-319920 GCA_001517045.1 Pseudotsuga menziesii | reverse complement strand
TATATATATATCCCAAAGAAAAAAAGGGGGAGACCTTTGAGGATTTTAGACCTATTTCTTGTTGTAAGATGGTGTACAAAATCATTGCGAAGGTCATTGCCCAGAGACTCAAGCCTATTTTGAGTCAGTTCATCACAGAGGAACAATTTGAATTCTTGTTCAATAGACAGATACATGATGTAGTATCTTTAGCACAGGAAGCGCTACACTCTATGAAGAAGGAAAAGCAGATAGCCTTTGCTCTAAAAATAGACCTATCCAAAGCCTACGACAAGGTAAGTTGGACATTCCTCCACCTATTGTTAATACAAATAGGAATGCCCATAGAAATGGTGGAGTGGATCATGGGCTACATAAATTCTGCCTCCTTTGCTGTGATGATAAATGGATTCCCCTCCAATTTCTTTAGACCTAGCAGAGGACTGGGATAGGGTTGTCCTTTGTCTCCGTTCTTATTTTTGCTGATAGCAGAAGCGCTTAGTAGATTGTTGCACAAGGAAATGGAGGTAAGACTGATAAAAGGAGTTAAAATAGCCAATCAAACAGAACTCACCCATGTTCTATTTGTAGATGATGTACTTATGTTTGGGGTTGGCACCATAAGCAATATTCAGAATCTGGAGAAGGTATTGAGAAGCTATCAAGAGGCAACAGGCATGGAGATAAACCTGGAAAGATCAAATCTACTACACAACAACATGGATGAGGAGGTTATTACACATGCAAAAGCCTTAATTCTAGACACCATATCTCCAGTGGACGAGGGTTTCAAATACCTAGGGTTTCATTTAAAACCAAATTCCTACTCTTCACGAGATTGGATGTGGCTTTACAAAAAGATTGAGAGCAGGATAACTATGTGGACAAATCATTTCCTGTCAAGGGGTGGCAGATTAGTATTGCTTAACGCTCTGCTTTAGAGCATCCCAATGTACTGGGCATCCATTGCATACATTCCAAAGGGCATCCTAACAAAGATCCGGAAAAAATGCTTATCCTTCTTATGGACAACAAGCTCAAAAAAAGAAGGAATCCCTTTGGTGAAATGGACAAAATTAGTTATCCCAAAGTCTAGAGGAGGATGGGGGATTAAGAATCCTGACCTCTTTTGCAAGGCACTGGCAGCCAAATCTCTTTGGAGGTTGGTAGAAAACCCTAAAACTTTGTGGGGAAGAACGCTAAGAGAAAAATATTGTCCAAATGCCTCGATAGAAGATTGGTTTCAACAACCTTCAAAAAGTCATAAAGGAGGGTCACTATGTTGGAAGGCATTTGTGGAAGCTTTTCCCCTTGTAGGAAACTGGGTTGCTTGGCATATCGGTGATGGACGAAGAACAAGATTAGGGCAAGACCCTTGGGTAGGCTCTGGAGATAATTATAGATTACCAGACAATCTCATCACTACACTAAAGGATAAAGGACTTGAAGTGATAGCAAACGGGAGCTCGTACACGGACAGAAACCAAAAAGGCATGGTCTGGAAAACTGCACAAGAGCTGGACCTTTCAGACTCATATGCACCAGTTTGGAACTGTTTCATAAAACAACTGAGAGACAATTTTATACATCTGGGAGAGGAGAAAGATCTTTTAAAATGGACTTGGAAACCAGGGATGGGAAATTCTCAGCAAAAATGGGCTATGAAGCAACGTTCTAGTTGGATCATCAAGATCCAGACTACTGGTGGTGGTCCAAAATATGGAAAACAAACATTGGGCCTAGAAACTACCATAACACTCTGGCTGGCTTTAAATAACAGACTATTGACATGGGAAATGCTTCTCAAGTGTGGTTTCAAAGGACCATGATATTGCAGTCTGTGCAAAGCAGAGAATGAAACATATTCTCATCTCTTTGTTCATTGCGTGTATGCAGGTGCAGTTTGGAAGCAAGTAGTAAACAAATTGGATCCCTCCTCAAGTACAAAAGACGATCAAATGCTGGAGCAGCGCATGAAAAAGTGGTGGAGAAATGAAAGGGTAGGTCAATTTGAAGCATTGCCTGCCCTCTTCGTTTTCACTATTTGGGAAACAAGGAACAAAGCCATATTCAAGGACACCATGACTAACCCGAAAATAACTGTTAATATTCTTGTGCAGAAAGCAATGGAACACCAAAAGGAAATTAAACAAAAACCAAAGAGGGTGCTTAAGCCACCAAGCTTGGATAAGAACACTCCATGGGCTTTTTTTGACGGAGCAAGTCAAGGAGAACTGCACTAGGAGGAGCAGGAGGTGTCTTATATCTAAACGAGTTTTCAAAAACTGAAATCACCTTTGCCCCAGGTCAGGGCACCAATAACAAGGCAGAGTTATCAGCATTATGGTCAGTACTTAAAATCACTGTAGAAAAGAATGTAAGAGACCTACAACTATGCGGTGACTCAAAACTGACCATCGATTGGGCAAATGGTAAATTGAAAATTAATGCACCACATTTGCAACACTTGTTAAGAGCAATAAGAAGCCAATTGGAAAATTTTGATTCAACTTCATTCTAACACGTCTATAGGGAATTGAATGAAGAAGCAGACAAGTTGTCCAAAGAAGCCTTATTGCTACCGCCAGGGTTAATGATGATAAAAGATTACAAAAACAATCTTTTGGTAAATCAATATGTAAAACTTTGACTGGGAAATCTTAAATCCCTGTGGTTGTGACGTATGTATTTTCTACAATGCTAATGATGATGTGACGAACTATATATGCCTCAAAAGGGAAGACAATTTTGTCTCTGTTTCATGGGAAAACTAGGGATGCCGTATGGCACAAGGTATCTTTGATGTATGCCGAATGACTCTTTTTGCAAAGCCTACTGGAAGACCTGCCGAACTTANAAAGGCAGTCAATGTTATTCAGTGAACTTTTTTCTTTGGAATATATATATATATATATATATATATATATATATATATATGGTAGTTAGCTAATATAATTTAAAATAATTATTTTTAATGTTATGTTACTTTAGATCACATGTTAGAGTGCAATATATATATATATATATAGTTTGTTACATTAAAATTGATAGGTTAGGTATTCAATGATTACCAATATCATCAAATTCTAATAAAAATTCAATCGGATCATGTTGAAATGTTTGATAGACATATATGTATCACAAAGTTGCATAAATATAAGTTTAATTTTGAACACATCATTATAATAATCATTGGCACCATTGGAGACTATCACGGGGGTTATATTTCAACTAGTACCACAAAGGTAAGTGTCCTTAATAGTGATTAATTCCAACCATCAATAATTGCATTAAGAAGCTTATTTACCTCCAAAATTACCAAAGAAAATATTGCAAACAATGTCATCTTATATCATAACACTTTCCGTGTTGATTTCCAATATATTTAAACCAAAACCTATCTTTTTATTGTTTTACTCACATATATATATACTTTTTAATATTCCAAATTAATATACAAATCATTTTACTTATAATCCATTACATATGTTTCTATTTGTAGCTTATTAATACATGCAATAATATTTTTTCTTTAAATTTCATCAATTATTCTCCCATATCATAAATTAAAACTTCATTTTATGACCTATTCAAATATTTTTCAACCTTTCTACTTACTAGTTTAATTTTATTTATATAAACCACTTAATTACACAAATTTATTTGTTTAGAATACCATGTTACATAAAATTAGACCATCCTGACAACATCTCTACTAAGCTGGAAAGCACCTAGATGCAATATTCCACAGCAAATTAAATGTGATACCACCAATGTTTGTTTCCCGCCCTGGAATACCAAGCTTATGAAATCACTGCAGAGAGTTGCAACACAAGCCACTAGTTTTTATCAAAAATGAGTTCCAGAGGAGAAGAGGAAGGAGAGGGAGCTCTTCCGCTTCAGCCGCTGCTCATACACTCAATATCAGTGCGTGCCTTCAAATCCTTCGAACGGAAGCTCAAGATCACTCCTCTGACGTCCTTCGCATGCATTGTCGGTCCCAATGGCACTGGCAAGAGCGTATCCATTATCATAATTGAAAACAAGAGTCATTTAGACCAAAGAATTCGCAGAAAGATGAAATTTCTTAACCAATTCAATTTCAGGTCATCGGCGAAGCCCTGGCATTTGCACTGGGGGCATCGCCCAAAGCCCTAAGGGTCAATGCATTTTCTTCGCTCGTCAATCATCGCTCAGCTTCGGCTTCATCTTCTGCCAAGGTCATTCTCGTCTGAATTCATATTTTCCTTTCTTCCTTTTGTTAAGTAATATAGAAGTGAATACACAGTTCAATGCCTATTGCAGGTGAGTGTAAGGTTCGAACGAAGCGATGGCAGTCAGAAGGTGAAGATTTATAGGGTTTTGTCTGGGTCCTCTACTAAATTCTTCTGGAAAGATGATAATCAAACCCCCAAGAAGTATGCCTGCTCAAATTAATTCAAATCTCACTGTGTGCTTCTTTCTGCTCCGTCTTCATGTCTAATTAGTATTTTCGAATTGCAGGGAAATTTCCTTATCCCAGTTGAAACGGAAGCTAGCTAGTTTCAGTATTCCCGCCAATAATCTAGATAGGTGATAATTTTTCATTGTTTTTTTGTTGATTTCTTTTTTTATTTGAGCAACAATAAATATATAGTTGTATTTTCTAAATATTTTCAAATTTCTTCGAACTTAAATCTAATATTTTAGAAAATTTTAGCTATTTTTAAAGTAATATCAGTTTTTCATATTTAAATGCAAAAACACGACGATACAATATTTCCGCACAAATAAACCAAGGTCGCGCTGTCCTTCTCCATAATTTTTAAATAACCATACTTCTTTTCGCCACGAACAAAATCTGTATATTGGCTATTTCAAGTAGAATTCGAAATATACAAGCACTGTGATCCCGCGGACAAATGTCACTCTTGATACCAAGAAAAAACGTATTGATTCTGCAAATCATTTTCTATTAGATAAATCTGATATACCTATGACCACTGACATTTTCACATAAAAAAGAGTTACAGCTATATATTATCAAGTGTAAAAACCACACTCACTCTGTTGTATGTTGGTGTACGTTGTAATTAAGCTCACGTCGGTGAGTAAATTCGGTTGGTATAGCTCTCAACGAACTACATTGAATGCTGGGTTCTCCTGCTTCTTTTTGTTGAAATTTAAAGGTTAGATGCATTTTAACACAAATAGTAAACTTATTACAAGAACATATAAATAATTGTATTGGTTAATTAAATGTAAACTGTAATAAAACAAAACAACATAATTTTCATCTCATTCAACTTAATGCTTTGTTGGTAGTAAATTCGGTTGGTATAGCTCTCAACCAACTGCATTGAATGCTGGCTTCTCTCGCTTCTTTTTGTTGAAATTTAAAGGTTAGATGCATTTTAACACAGGTAGTCAACTTAATACAAGAACATATAAACAATTGTACTGCTTAATTAAATGTAAACTGTAATAAAACAAAACAACATAATTTTCATCTCCTTCAACTTAACGCTCTGCTGGTCACTGCATTAAATTTAACGCTTTGCTGGTCACGGAATTAAATTTAACGCTCTGCTGGTCAGTGTGTTAAAGTTGGTCATTGAGATGTTTCACCAAATGCCATGTATAGAAAAAAAAAAAATAATGTGCAGGAGATACAATATTAAAGAATCATAACCATTATTTGGATTTGCCTTATACTCAGATAGTTCTGAGTTTGATCTTGTCACCAAAGGGACAAGTCAAATTGGGTAAACATGTTATTTACCTTGAGAGAGAGAGTTTAGGTAGAAGTCAACAGACCTCAGATTTTCCAATCAAAATAGCAGTTTAGTCACACTGACACAGTCATAATGCTGATAATGATTTACTCAGTCAAGCTGAAAGTAGCTCACGTGATTAGGAACGAAGTCACAGGTGTGAGGTCACGCTAGTGTGTACATAACCAAGATAGGATAGAAATTGCAGGCAAGAGGAGAAAAGCGCTGAAATGTGCACAGTCACGGTGGAGGGTCTTGTGGTCATATGCAGGAGATAATTAACCTTGAGCTAGCCCAGTCACTCGCGGAGCAGACACACTGACAACCTCCGTGGAGGATCTGGTGGACAGGGGAAGAGTCGGCAACAAACACGCAGACGGCCTCTGTGGAGGATTCGACAAACAGGGAAAGAGTCGGCAACAGACACGCGGGCGGCTTCCATGGAGGATCCAGTGGACAGGGAAGCAGTCGACATTAGAGGATCGAGGTGGTGGATCCGACGGACAAGGAAGAAGTCGGAAACATACACGCAGACAGCCTCCGTGGAGGATCCGACAGACAGGGAAGGAGTTTGCAATAGACACGTAGACAACCTTCGTGGAGGATCTGACAGACAGGGAAGGGGTCTGACGTAGAAGCAAGTTTCAGTCCCGGTTAGCACATGCACAAACAACAACGCGACAGAGATAAGACACGCTAGAAAAACATACATACAGGCAATGAGGTCGTAATCGACAACACGAAAAACATATGCGAAGTTAAGTAGGAAAGCTTCTAAAAAATCGATAATCACATGAAGGTTAACCTCATCTATTTATAAGGCTAAGTGGTTCAAAATTAGAATCACTTTAGGATAGAGCCAAGGGCCCCAAATAAAACATAAAGTGGTCCAATGAAATAAAATAAAACCACAAAGTAAAGAATCCAATGGTCCTTTAATAAAATTCATAAGTTAAACATTTTAATGAATTTATAATAAGGTCAAAAGTGAAAAGGTCCAACATAAATTAAATAGTCTAAAAACTATAAGTGGGTCAAAGGTCCATTAATAAGACATGAAGTAACCATAACAATAACTGGTCCAAAGGTCCTTCAATAAAACCAAAAGGTAAAAACACTTAGGATAAAATCCATAAAGTAGAAGTCATCATAATCAAAGGTACACACAAGTAAGAGTGCCAGGACCAAGTAAGGTAAAGGACCAACTGTCAAGAGGGTCACAATAAAAACAACCCACATACACACAGGATAAGGTGAACCACAAAAGGTGGACAAACGACTCCTTTAGGACCAATAAGACCAGTAAACTTTTCTCTCTCTCAAGGTACATAGTTATATATATTTTGTCATCACTGTATAAGGGGAAGATCCAAACGGATTGTACGATCCTTTTGTCCTTAACACTGCTCCTAAGGGTTAGGTGCTAGAGACATCGTCAAGGGGTGGCCAGTCCCTTGAGAAGGAACCTAGCAATAACCGATTAGGAGAGGGGACATCACACATCATTATCTTCCATTCTTAACGAGTGGCTTTCAGCCCTAGGCTGAGTTTCGGTCTCACACTGAATCATGTTGATCAACCCTGGACCCTAATCGAGTCCTCCATTCTCTTAGAGAATGGTTCTCAGTACTAAGCTAAGTTTCAATCTCACACTGAAAGTTGATCAACTACCTGTAGGACTTTCTTAGACATCGCGTCCTTGGTGCTAGACTAGAATATGTCTTTGCCTCTCTCTACAGGATCTACTTGGACATCGCTTCCTTGGTCCCAGACCATACTACCCTAGAGGCACATAGGAGCCCTAGCCACATGCTAGGGGCTTTGCCATGGCATCAACCTGCTTGGTCCCAGACCAAGAACCCCAGGAGACTACTGGGGGCTCTAGGGTACCTTCTAGGGTCTTACTCTGCCCTAGTCAACTGACTAGGGTACCATCCTCTTGAGAATGGGTTTCGCAGCTGCACTAACTTTAACAGTCCCTCTTAGTAAGAGGGACATTTTCAGCACCTCGATAACTTACTGTACCCGTACATGGTGATAACTCATCTCGATGTCTTTCAACTTGTCATCAAATACAGGGTTTCTTGAGAGCTTCAAAAAGCTCTCCATCTCAACACGAAGCATGAGCTCATAGATCCTCTAGGAAGTTATAGCTGACTTCCTTTGATAGTTGAGAATCACTTTCCACATATCATCTTGCCAAACTTGTTGCTTGACAGACTCCTCATAATGGGAGTAAACTAAATCAGTGAGATGGCTCTCATTGGAGCAAACTTGAAGATTTTTAATAGACTTATTAAAGAGATCAAAAGAAGGCTTCTTGGCCTTCTCCCTCTGCTTCTCTAAGCAAGAAGTCTTATAGGCTTCCATCTGAGTCACTGGAGGACTGATGGAAGATCACAATTTCACTTTCTGCAACCCCACTTGGTTGGGGATTAAAAAGTATGGTTAGCTCCCTCTTGATCTCTGAAACTTGATTGGGGTATAAAGCTTTAACATGTCTTGAGACCTTATAGAGGTCACCTTCACGAACTCCAATCACAATGGCTGAGCTTATACTTCTACCTTTAGACCATATCAAAACCTTTCCTTCTGAGAAAGTTACAGAGAACCCCTTGTCTTCTAAAACTGTCACTGAAATAACATTCTTCTTTAGACCAGGAACATATACAATTTCCCCAACATTAATCAACGTACCTGAATGAAGTTGTATGTGGGTTGAACCAACCCCTTTAATGTCAAGGGTACTTCCATCTCCAAGTTCCACTTTCTTGTGGAACTGCATGGCAACTTGATAGTTGCCAGGGTCTTCTTGAATCCAATCATATGCTTGGTGGCTCCATTGTCTATCCACCAGGAATCTGATTGGTTGGAGATGGAACTTGAAAGTGCTGAAGCCAAGTAATATTCTTTTCCTTGATCTAGATTCTTTGTCTCAATCATTGACCTCTTTTGCTGAGGTTGCTCTTCTTCTGTAGCAACTGAAACATGATGTTTCTTTCTATGCCAATTCTTGTTAGATGATTTTGTACACTCCCATGCATAATGACTAAGCTTACCACATTTATAACACTTAACCCTTGATTTAAAAGAATACTTACCTTGAGGTTCCTTACTATTGTCCTTGTGTGGTGAGAGATTCTTTCCTTTCTTTGTTTTGACAACTAGAGCTTGATTCTTATCAGGTGGAGGCCCAAATCTACTTTGGATCCTACTTTCTTCATCTAAACAATCATGCCACAACCTTTTGAAGTTGGGTTGAACCTCTCTTCCATTTACTGAAGCCAAGAATGTCTCCCAAGTTGTAGGAAGGCGATCGAACATTGTCTGCACAAGATCATCATCTTCTACTTTATCTCCAATGGCCATGAGTTGATCTCTTATTTGAGAGATCCTGGAAAAGAAGGTTGCAACAGTCTCGTCTTTCTCCATCTTAAGTGATCTAAGTTGCTTCTTCAAGACTCTTCTCTGAGTAGGAGCTTTCTTCTCATAGAGGTTAGCTAGATTATCAAAGCATTCTTTCGCTGTCCTTAAATAACACAACCATCAAATTATCTTTAACTGAGTCAAAGATGACTCTCTTTGCCTTGGCTTGCTTCCTCTTGAATGTTGCTCTTCCTTGGGTTGTAGTGGGCTCTTCAACAACTCTGGTAACCAATTCATCTAGATTGCTTTCTTCTAGGATATTTAGAACCCTATCCTTCCATGCGTTGAAGTTGGAGGCTCCCTCAAGCCTATCTTTCGATTTTACTGAAGGAGTAGTCATCTTAACCTTTACTCATCAATCTTGAAGAGTAAGCTTCTTTAAGATATAAATCTTGTTTTAGGATTAATGTAGTTCTGTTGGCTACAAAAAAAAAACAGAGTTAGCTACACCCTAAGCTTTGACACCATGTTGAAATTTAATGGTTAGATGCATTTTAACACAGGTAGTAAACTTTTTTTTTTTTTTGACTAGGGGAATTGACCACTGGGGCCAGGTTGGTACTCGCGTGACACGGGGTCCAGGGATCCGTTCCCGCTACCACTATAACCCTAGGTGCCCCACACTCGCCGCAAGACATGGGACACAGGTAAGCCCGGGTGGGATTGATCTCGTGACCTCCAATTTAGAACAAGTGACTTCATAACAACAGAACCGCCAATGAGCCACACCCGTGCAGGCTACATAGGTAGTAAACTTAATACAAGAACATATAAACAATTGTACTACTTAATTAAATGTAAACTGTAATAAAACAAAACAACATAATTTTCATCTCTTTCAACTTAACGCTTTGTTGGTCACTGCGTTAAAGTTGGTCATTAAGATGTTTCACTAAATGCCATGTACAAAATAAATAAATAATGTGCAGGAGATACAACATTAAAGAATCATAACCATTATTTGGATTTGCCTTATACTCAGATAGTTATGAGTTTGATCTTGTCACCGAAGGGACAAGTCAAACTGGGTAAACATGTTACGTACCTTGAGAGAGAGAGTTTAGGTAGAAGTGAACAAACCTCAGATTCTCCAATCAAAATAGCAGTGCAGTCACACTGACACACAGTCATACTGTTGATAATAATTTACTTAGTCAAGTTGAAAGTAGCTCACGTGAACAGGAACGAAGTCACAGGTGTGAGGTCATGCTAGTGTGTACATAACCAAGATAGGATAGAAACCGCAAGCAAGAGGAGAAACGTGTTGAAGTGTGGACAACCACGATGGAGGGTCTCGTGGTCATACGCAGGAGATAATAAACTGCGAGCTAACCCAGTCACCTGCGGAGCAAGAGAGACACACAGACAACCTCTGTGGAGGATTCGGCGGACACGGAAAGAGCCGGCAGCAAACGACCTCCGTGGAGGATTCGACGGACAAGGAAAGAGTCGGCAACAGACACGTAGACGACTTCCGTGGAGGATCCGACAAATAGGTAAGTAGTCGGCAGCAAAGGATCGAGGTGGTGGATCCGACGGATAGAGAAGGAGTCAGCAGCAGACACGCAAACAACCTTCGTGGAGGATCCAACAGACTAGGAAGGAGTCTGCAAAAGACACGCAGACAACCTTCGTGGAGGATCTGGCGAACAAGGAAGGGGTCTGACGTAGAAGCAAGTTTTAGTCTTGGTCAGCACACGCACAAACAACAGTAGTCAGAGGATGGAGTTGCAACCCGCGACAGAGGTAAGACACACTAGAAAAACATACACGCAGGTAGTGAGGTCGTAATCGACAAGAGGAAAAACATATGCAAAGTTAAGTAGGAAAGCTTCCAAAAAATCGATAATCACATGAAGGTTAACCTCATATATTTAGAAGGCTAAGTGGTACAAAATTAGACCCACGTTAGGATAAAGCCAAGGGTCCCAAATAAAACATAAAGTGGTCCAATGAAATAAAATAAAACCATGAAGTAATCATAAAGTAAAGAATCCAATGTTCCTTTAATAAAATTCATAAGTTAAACATTTTAATGAATTTATAATAAGGTCAAAAGTGAAAAGGTACAACATAAAGTAAATGGTCTAAAAACCATAAGTGGGTCAAAGGTCCTTTAATAAGACATAAAGTAACCATAACAATAACTGGTCCAAAGGTCCTTTGATAAAACTAAAAGGTAAAAACACTTAGGATAAAATCCATAAAGTAGAAGTCATCATAATCAAAGGTACAAACAAGTGAGAGTGCCGGGACCAAGTGAGGTAAAGGACCAAGTCTCAAGAGGGTCACAATAAAAACAATCCACATACCCACAGGATAAGGTGAACCATAAAAGGTGGACAAAGAACTCCTTTAGGACCAACAAGACTAGTAAACGTTTCTCTCTCAAGGTACATAGTTTTATATATTTTGTCATCACTGAATAAGGAGTTTTATATATTTTGTCATCACTGAATAAGGGGAAGATCCAAATGGATGGTACGATCCTTTTGTTCTTAACGTTGCTCCTAAGGGTTAGGTGCTAGTGACATCGTCAAGGGGTGGTCACTCCCTTGAGAAGCAACCTAGTAATAACCGATTAGGAGAGGGGACATCACACATCATTATCTTCCATTCTTGATGAACGGCTTTCAGCCCTAGGCTGAGTTTCAGTCTGACACTGAATCATGTTGATCAGCCTTGGACCCTAACCATGTCCTCCATTGTCTCGGAGAATGGTTCTCAGTATTAAGCTGAGTTTTAGTCTCACACCGAAAGTTGATCAACTACCTGCAGGACTTTCTTGGATATTGCGTCTCTTGTCCCAAACCAGAATATGTCTGCGTCCCTTGTCCCATCCCAGACCAGAATGTCTTTGCCTCTATCTGCAGGATCTACTTGAACATCGTGTCCCTGGTCCCAGACTAGAATACCCTAGAGGCACATAGGGGCCCTAGCCACATGCTGGGGGCTTTGCCATGGCATCAGCCTGCTTGGTCCCAGACCAAGAACCCTAGGAGACTACTGGGGGCCCTAGGGTACCTTCTAGGGTCGTACTCTACCCTAGTCAACTGACTAGGGTACCATCCTCTTGAGAATGGGTCTCGTACCTGCATTAACTTTAACACTTTTGAGTAGTCTTTTTTTGTTAGTTTATATACAACAGTTTTTAATATAACAATAGTTCATCATTTTTGCTCTGAGACTGTCTTTGTCGTTCTCTGCGTTTTTGTTTCATGCTGTCATTGTTTTGTATGGAGATTAAGTCTGTGATTCTGCTGTGACTTGTTTAAATCCATATGGTGCCAGAGCACCAGGGCATTAGCTTCCTCCATCTCCTTTTGGCTGCAGTGGTTCTGGACGTTTCTGTAGTGCATCTCAGTTTCCTTTTGTCATTTTTGATCTGCTCTTTGTTGTGAGCATTTCAGTTCAATAGCTATTGCTTGAATCCATTATCAGTGACATTTCTGGTGATTTCTAATCTCTTTCCTTGGCACCTACTTTTACTTGCTATGGCAAATAAGTCGCCAATCCCTGTTTTAACTCTTAACTATTTTAGCAGGAAATGATCCATGGTTGTTTTACTTAGGAGTAAAGGTCTGTACAGGGTCACCACTGGCTCATAGAAAGAACCCACACAAAATGTTGAAAAACCTAAATGGCATAATCGTTGTGATGAAGTCTTAGGCTTAATTTGTCTTTCTCTTTCACCTGAACTCTTGTTTCACTTGGAAGGCATAGACACTCCCCATGAAGCATGGAATCAACTTGAAAAATTGTTTGGTAAAACAGATGCATTTGTGGCCATCAACTGGAACTCATTAGTCTGAATCCTAATAATTTTGATACCATTCAAGACTTTATTTCCAAGTTCAACTCTCTTAGGCTTCAGCTGAAGGGCTGCAATATTGAGAAGAAAGATGAACAACTCATATTTGTAGTGCTCTCTAAGTTAGGATAATCGTATTCAGTGTTTGTTTCCACATTTTATTCAACTCAAGATGCCTTGGGTAAGGCTTTTGCAATGCCTACTTTTGATGCCTTTGCTAAAAGACTTACTGGTGAGCAGGATAAGCTCATTCAAATGGGCTCTTTTAGCTTTGTAGATTCCAAGTCTCATGCATTAGTAGCTAGCTCACCTTCAAATTCAAGAGTGGCACATAAAAAGACATCTAAAGGGAAACAAACAAATAGTGTAAAATAAGATAACTCTTCATATTCCTCTCCTAAACCAGATTCTAAAGGAAAGAAAAATCCTCTTAAATGTGCGTTATGTGGAAAGGTTGGTCATTCAAAATCCCATTGTTTTAAGAAACTAGCTGTCTTCTCTTAAAAATGAAGAAACACAATTTAAATGTTAGCCTATCTTCTCCTAGCAACGATACAGGGAATGCTAAAGCTCTCTCTGCTAGAGTAAATTTGTCTTCCTCTGAACTTGAACCTGAATGGATATTTGATTTTGGAGCCACCCATCACATGGTTGGTTATAAGAATCTGTTTTCTTTCATTAATTCATGCAAAATTGAGCATATCTTTGTGGGAAACTCTTCACCTTTGGCTGGTAAAGGGCAGAGCTCTATTGAAATGAACGATGGCATGATCAATAATGTTTTATATGTTCCTAATCTTTCAACCAACTTGCTCTCAATTTATCAGATTACAAATTCTGGTGTAGGAATGATAGTCTTGTTTAACCCTGATTCTGTAATTGTTTATGAAATTGAGGATCCTTCACAAATTGTCGCCACAGGGAAAGTGGATCATCATGCACGCTTGTATTCATTTTCTCATTTTGAGTTGCAACCTCCTACCAATGTACTGCTTGCTTACACAAATGAATTAAGCAAATTATGGCATGAACATTTTGGCCACTTGAATTATCACTATCTTCAGCAGCTCAGTAAGCAAAACATGGTCATAGAGATTCTGCCTATCTCCTTTTGAGGGTGTTTGTACAGGATGTATTCTTGGCAAGCATCCTTAACACAATTTTGATAAGGGAGAATCTCATAGAGCTTCTAAAATTCCACGGCTTGTACGTGTCAATGTTTGAGCAATAATGAAAGATTCTTGAACTTTAAAACTTTTAATCCACAATTATAGTGCAGATAGATCTCATAAACAATTCATACACACAATCATTCAATCCATAAGACACATGGTGTACCCTGGGAAAACCCTCCAAATTCGGAGGATGAAAAACCCAACAATCTTTTGAGTATGATAGATAATCGACAGAGAATGATTATAACACAATAGCAGATTGCCTGATAAGAGAGCACAAGAGAATAGAGATCATATGGAACACTGTACCGGTCTTGCCAAGTGCATAGCACTTTAACAACAAGCCAAATTCAGTGATACAAAGAAGGTAGCGAATGGTTGCATGCTTTTGTGCATCAGTAACATTATTAACACTGTGAACACTGTTTCACCTTCAACCTTGCATCCCTTTCTGACTTGGTGCCAAGTTGTCACCTCATAATTATCTCCCACACTAAAGATATATGCCCTCCATTAATTCACTGGTGTTAGCTACCTCTAACTGAGTTGTTAACTGATTGAACTGAATTGAACTGAATGGAACTGAATATAACTGAATAGAACTAAATGTAACTGAATTGAACTGAATGTAACTGAATTAAACTGAATTGAATGTAACTGAACTGAACTGAACAAAACAAAATGTAACTAGTGCTTCACCATCAGTGTCATCTTCAACAACCACTTTGCATAAATTAAGGTGTTGATTCCTTAATTAACTAAAACTTGTTTATCACAACTAAGACTCAACTGCTGTCTTATTAATTCGAGTTCACTTGGAGGCATACACGGGTAGTTCAAATTCTCTCTCTATCTCTGTGCTCATCTTGTTTATCATTAATTAATTCTGCATGGTCCATATGTGTTTGATTAATTAATCATCTATATCATATCATACTCATAAGAATTGTTCCGAACCTATGATCATATGTACTACCCCGGGTCATATAGTCATATGCTAAAGTAAATCACTCTAGGGGTAGCTAATCCCTAAAGGAGACTTGTAGCACTTGGTGACCATGGCTAGCCATACATCACATAGTATATCCTCGAGACTTAATACAACATAAGTCATGTGGGCTTGATACAACACAAGGCCCTGAACTTAATACAACATAAGTTCCGGACTTGATACAACACAAGTCTCCAACCTTAATACAACATAAGGTCATGATCTTAATACAACATAAGATCCCAGTATAAGCACCTCTCTCGAATAGGACTTGATATAACACAAGGTCCTAGCTTAATACAACATAAGCTCTTTAACTTAATACAACATAAGTTAGTGAACTCAATACAACATAAGTTCCATGGAGAAGATCTGAACCTAATATGACATAGATTCCGAACTTGATACAACACAAGTTTCATGGGAATGACTCCCGAAGCTGTACTTTCAACAGTTCACAGTGATATTTCAGGCCCTTTTCCTGCTCTGTCTTTTCAAAGGACGCACTATTTGCTTACATTCATTGATGACTATTCCAAACGCACATGGGTTTGTTTTTTGAAAAATAAAAGTGAGACTTTTGACGCTTTTTGTGTTCATAGCCTTGGTTGAAAAACAATCTGGAAAGTCTTTTAAATGTTTGCAGACAGATAATGGTGGCTTATATATCAACAACAAATTTAAAGACTATTGTGTCACTGAAGGTATTCAACTGCAACATACAATGCCCTCATTGTCCACAACAAAATGGTGTTGCTGAAAGGAAAAACTGTACCTTGAAAGAGATGGCAAATTGTATGATTCATGCAAGAGGTCTTGGCCCACAGTTTTGGGCTGAAGTGATAAACTGTGTAAACTATGTTCAGAATCGAACACCTCACAAGGCAGTTCAAGGGGTGACACCAAAAGAAGTTTGGAGTGGACAGAAACCTTCTGTTGGGCATCTTAAGGTCTTTGGGTGCAATGCTTGGACACACATTCCAAAAGAAAAAACGTAAGGCAATGGACATGCAAAGTAAGCCTTGCATCTTTGTTGGCTACTTGGAAGATGTTAAAGGGTATAGATTATTGCATCTTGACACTCATGAATTGTTTATCAGCAGGAGTGTTCGATTGGATGAGCGCCCTCCTCACCAACTTGTACCTTCATATGATGATCCTTCCTTTGAGTTGGTTGCCCTTGCTCATGATAATGATCTTGAACAACAATCAACTAGTACTCATCCTCCAATTCTTGATTGCGGACAAAGAAGAACGAGATCCTCTCTTCAAAGGACTCCTCGAGTATTTATGGCTAGTGCTTTAGATTCAAAAGACCTTCGTGAGACCCATGGTATTAAAGAATGAGATGCTGCCATGAAAAATGAACATAATTCATTGTTGAAAGATGACGCTTGGACTTGGTCCCTCTTCCAAAAGTTAGAAAATTAGTTCAATGCAAGTGGGTATATTGAACCGAGCATGCAATTGATGGTACTATAGAGAGACATAAGGCTCGATTGGTTGCTAAAGGATTCTCACAGGTTGAAGGACTTGACTATTCTGAAACCTTTGCTCCTGTGTCTAAAATGAATTCTATTTGCATTGTTCTTTCTATAGCCGCATCTTGCAAGTGGACTGTACACCCAGTGGACGTCAAATGTGCATTCCTTCATGATGATTTGCAAGAAGAGATATACATGGAGCAACCTCTTGGATTTATTCAAGGCTCCTCACTTGTGTGCAGACTAAAAAAAAAATCTATGTATGGTTTGAAACAAGCCCCTAGGGTTTGGTATGAGAAGATGGATTCTTTCCTTCTCTCTTTAGGATTTTCTCATTACCTTTTTTATTCAAATGCGTATATTTTGTGGCAAGATAATGAACTTTTCATCCTTGTCTCTATGTGGATGATTTGATTCTTACTGGGAGTTCAACTATTTTGATTGATAAGGTGAAGTTTGATCTTAAACAGTGGTTTGACATGGCAGATTTAGGGCTGGTCACTACTTTTTGGGCTTACAGGTTACACAGTTTACATTTGGGATAGGTCTCTCGCAAACCAAGTATGCATTGGAGCTCTTGTGCAGATTCCACATGTTGGATTGCAAATCTGCACCCACACCATTCTTGTCCGGATTCAAGTTGTCAGCAAAGTGCTCTACTCCTTTGGTTGATGCTACTTTGTATCGACAACTTGTTGGCATCCTGCTGTACTTGACTCACACTCATCCGAATATCTCATATGCAGGTAGTTTGGTTTCTCAGTTCATGCAGGAAACACATGAGCTCCATTGGCAAGTTGCAAAGCGAATTTTTTGTTACATGAGAGGACACACACATTGCATTCAATACTCCTCTAATGGTAATGCTGCATGCAGATTTATTGTGTTATACTGACTCAGGTTGGGTTGGTGATCTCGATGACTGCATATCCACATCTGGATGTCTTCCATTTTGGTTCTGACCTTGTTGTTTGGTCCAACAAAAAGCAAACAGTAATTGCCCTTTCCTCTACAAAAGTAGAGTACCGAGGTGTTGCTAATGCTGCTACCGAGTGCGATAATCAGAGTGCTATCCATATTTTCAAGGAACCTGTTGAGTGTCAATGCACAAAGCATATAGAAGTTCACATGCATTACATTTGACAACTGATTCGTGAACAAACTATTGATTTGCAATACTGTAGAACTGAATTGCAGGTTGGCGATATATTCACTAGACCATTGGCACAAACTAGATTTGTTCAACTTCGTGCCCTGCTTGGGGTCAAGGACATTGTCCTTGAAGGGGGTTCATCTCAGTTCTTCTCCATATTTTCCTATCTATGTTTTGATCATTTTGTACATGGGTACCTTAGCAGGCCTTGTTGCCAGGACCCATTTTTGTCTATTTCTGTGTATTCCTCCTCTCGCTTAAGGGGGGGTGTGGGTGTACATTGTATTTAAGCTCACGTCTGTCAGTAAATTCGGTTGGTATAGCTCTCAACCAACTGCATTGAATGCTGGGTTCTCCTGTTTCTTTTGAGTAGTCTTTTTTTGTTAGTTTATATACAACATTTTTTCATATAACAGCAGTTCATCATTTTTGCTCTGGGCCTGTATCTGACTTTCTCTGCGTTTCTGTTTTATGCTGCCATTGTTTTGTATGGAGATTAAGTCTGTGATCATGCTGTGCTATGTTTAAATCCACACACTATAGTATAGTCTTCCAATATAGACTTGGCGACAGTTGTCAGTGCTCACTAAAAACAAAAGATTCATCAGAATCTCTGCAGGAATGTTGAATTCTACAGCCTTAAACTGTTGCATTCCAAACTGATCAGCTTAATATATGAAAGAGATCTCTTCAGGAAGAGATCCCCATTCTCTTGTTTCCACTGTCACCAGTTGTCCTTCTTTGGAGAGTGGGAGCTTCTTTTGATAATTTATCTGCTGTCTCATTTAGCTCTCTGGAGTTTGAACACATGCTGAAATGAATATGTCTTCATAGGACTTAGAATTAGGTTCTCTATCTTGCTTACTCCGTTAGCCCAGATGATTACAAGCTTCGGATCTCCATAATCTGTATGCTTTTTACTCCTTTGCCCACAGCTAGGTTTAATAGCATCCATAATGCAGACATTTCAGCTTGTTTGTTTGATTCTTGTCCAATGTAACTTTGAAAGAGATACGATGAGTTGTAGAGAAATAAAGAATACCACAAAATCCACAAATGCCTGGGTTTCATCGATTTGCTCCTTCAAAGTATCCCCAGGCTTTTATGTAATCAATAATATATGGGAGTTTCAAGATTCTTGGAGTTTTTGTCTTTGCTAGCTTCCATATTCCATCATATGCATACCTTACCTGATGGCTTACCTGAATTGGCAGGAACTCTTTTCCTTGAATCATCATTCCATTCCTAGCTAACCATAAAACCCATGCAACTGTACAGAGCAAAGCCTTGTGATCTGTAACTGCTCTATCCACACACCAATTTAAGCAATCAGAGATAGATTCTCCTTCCCATTCCCCTTGACATTAACTAGTTTTATATTCACCCAGACTTCTTTTGCGAATTGACAGTGCCCTAATAGATGGTCCACTGACTCCTCGTTTATCCTATAGAACACACACCTCTTTGGACCTTCCCAAGGCCTTTTTCCACAATTATCCCAAGTTAACACTTTGTTTACTAGTACAAGCCATAAGAATATTTTAGTTTTCAGAGGACAAGTCAGCTTCCAGATTACCTTCCACCACCATGTCCTTTCACCTTCCTCACTCTCAACTGCCTTTGCTTCATAACCCAATTTAGCTGTGTACATTCCTGAAGCTTTTTTCTTTGACCATATATCTCATCCTCCTCTTCTTTTAGTTTTATAGCACTATGTCTATGACTGGCAGTATACTGATTCCACTCCTCTGCTAAATCCCCTTAAAGCCTAGTGAATCAGATTTACATACTTGTTTCCAGAGTGTAGAACCCTGATTTGCCAAACTATAAATTTATAGGGATCGAAGGACAGCTTTTAGAGGATCTGATAATTTGTAATTGTCTGAACAACCCAACCCCTATTTTTATTTTAACCAACCAGTGGATAGGCTTTAACTAATGCCTTCCATGCCACAGATGCCCCCTTCAAAATCCTTTCTTTCTTTCCTCATCCAATCCTCTACAGACCCTGGGGCTATATATTTAGCTTTCACTACCTTACCTCTTAGATAATCATACTTATGTGTCCCATCTTATTCTATTTTGCAGGTTTATAGTGATGCAGAACCGAGTTTCTGCTAAAATAAAACAACCACAAGAGTTGATCAAGGTATCTGGTCTTAAAACTGTGCTTGATTTGCAATTCCATGTGCTATGTCTAAATATTTAGGGTTAGCAGCATCTGGAACTTGTAATCGGAACCGGCCACTATGAAGAGGAGATTAAAGAAGCAGACCAACAGATTGGCAAACAAATCACTGAGCTGGAATGTATGCAGCAAAGCTTGTCGGAGATTGAATTGAAGAGAAAACAACTCAGCCCTGAAGTTGAAAAATGGAAGAGGTGAGTGTGATTCTTCTGTCAAGTTGGTTTTATGTTTGTTAATGTCAAGTTGGTTGTTGAAAATTCATAAGCAGCTTGTGCAAACCTCCCAAGCCACCATGAGAACATGGTTGTCTAATGAGCATGGAGTTACATTTATGCCTTTAGCTTCTCCTGGCCAATTTTTATAGTGAATGAACTGAGAAGCCATGTTAACCCCTCTTCAATTGTCAGGTTTACAGAAAAATGGGATCAATTCTGCAAGAGAAAGGTAAGATGTCTCCAGTTTTAGGAAACTTTGAAGTTTGAATACAGAAAACATATCTGTCTAGCACAGGCATAGAGGAAACATTCTTCTATATAAATATATTTTTTATTTGCATATCTGATACAGCTCTATATAGAACTCTACGAATTTTATGTACTTTGTTTTGAATGATGTCTCATAGATCTTGTTTGGCTCTTCCAAGGACAACAATAAAAAAATCATTAATTCATATGCAATTTTTCTCTATCCTTGCTGCTCACATTTTTATTTTTTTCTTAATTTGGGCAGTCACTGTTTCTCAGACGCCAAGAGAAATCCCTGCATGCAAATTTGCAAATATATAGTGACCAGAAGAAAGAGAAAGAACATGAATTCCTTCAAATTCAAAACAATCTCAATGTATCTACAACTTTCTCTGCCTTTGCTCATCACAGATTGAATTTACTGAACCAAATAGTTGTCTTTCTTAAACATGTTTTATTAGACTTTACAAGGGTCATTAACAAATTTGAATCTGGAGCACACTGAACTGCATATTCTCCTGCAAGATTGTCAAAGCAAACACAAAATTGCAAAAAAACAATATGATTCGCAAAGGATTAAAATGATCAAAGAAGAGGTACAAATTACAAGAGTGTGAGCCTTCCAGATTTCTTCTAAGCCTAATATTTTGTAATAAGATTAGATCATCATATGGTTGTTTTCCTTAAACTAGCCTTACTTCTGGAAAGTAATATCTGAAGTGGACATGCTATGTATGAATCCTGGACAGGTGCAGTTGAAAGAAGCTGAAAAGGATCTTGCTCTGCAGAAAGACCGTCATCAGAAGGAACAAAAATCTCTTGCAAAATGCAAAATAGAAGTACAAAAAGAAATGAATTTGCTTTCTCTGGATGTGAATGAGCTTGAAAACAAGAAACAAGCTATTTGCAAGGAAAAGGAAGAGACTGAGAAAAAACGAGCATTAATTTTAAGTTCAGGGTCAAATAACTTGAAACTGGATGATTCTATTGTCCAAGAGGAAGCTTTCCTTACCATGAAGATTGCAAGAATGCAGGCATGTCATAGTCTAATTGATTTCATACTTTCAGTTATGGTTACAAAGAAGCATGCACAATCTCAGGTGTTATATTCAGATGCTTGTCCAACACTCTCTCTCAAAGTTACTGGCAGTGGATATATTCTAGAAACTGCTGTTTATACAAGAATATCTAATACTAGTGCCATATGCTGAAGCTGTACAGGAACGACTAAACATCTCAGATGAGAGGAGGAAGGACCACATTTCACGAGCTGCACAGTTAACATTGGAGGTACTGTTTAAATTACTGATTTTATTTAGAAAAGCTGTTTTTGTAAGTCAAGAAATCATACTGTGATGGCTTCCTTAAATGACTATGGTCCTCATTTTCCAGAAGAGATATCTGTGATGCAGCAGCAGCTGTGCACTTCCTTGCTCCCTTATGTAGACAAACTTGCCTCCTCCACAACCTGCAATAAGCTGAATTAATGTGCAAAAAAAAAAAGGAAAAAACAAGACAGCTTTATGGAACCAACAAAATTTTATCAGTATGAAACAGAGACAGAAGAAAATCTGATTTCCTTTGAGGTTTGAAACTTTGATTCATATCTCAGAAGGAAAATATAAGAACAAACTCCCACCAAAGAATACCTCCTAATATAAATACATCCAGTAATACCTTTAAACCTTATAAGCCAAGAACGGATAGTTTCAGCAAAGATAAACATGCTGCTATGGCTAAACAAAAAACACAGAAAGGATCTGTCCACTTGAGATTTGCATCAGCCTCCCTATGGCCAAAATTTTTCTGAAATTCCTGGTTTAGAATAACAGGGATTTTGGAGCTATTCTTGATACACTTGATCAACTTATTTTCAGCTATCCAAGCATAGTCTTCATTTGGTAAGCCTTTCCACTTGACTGAAATAGTTTGTAACTTCTTGCCTGTATAGCTGTCAACTAAGTGTCCATAAGTTGTTCAATTTCTTCCATTTTCTTCTTTGTTAGCTGCTTCATGCAGTGCATCTTCTCCATGGGCATGACAGAATCACCATTTGGCCAGGCATGATATGTACAAGTGTCTAAAGCATTGAATATTTGACTCATTTTTAACTCCCTTGCCAGGTCGTTAACATATGCATTGTCACTTGTTTGCTTCACACTTTTGCATGGCTCAACCATTTTCTGCTTCAGCTTGTTGTAGATACCCTCATGATAAGACTTGGTCAATACTGTACTATAAGTATTTGTATTTTTATATTTGTACATCTCATCTACCTCAGCTACTGATTGTAAACTCATTCATAAAATATTACTCACCTCCCAATTCTGTGCTCGTATATATCTCATGAAATATATAATACACCATGTGTATAGGTTGACGCTTGACAGAGATTTTCTTGCTCTTTGCTTCTTGTGTGAGTATTTTTCATTGCTATTTCACTTGTGCACATATCAATTGTTATCAGAGTCAGGTTACACAATCCAAATGCTATTTCACTTGTGCAGATATCTCACCTAACTCATTAAATATTTTCCACCTACCAATTTTGTACTTCTATATATACCGTTGAAATATATGGTGTACAATAATAATAATAATATATTTTTAAGGTCACCGCCAAGCGAGACGCCAATTGGTGTATGAGACCCCCTTGTTTGTGGGACAAGGACCCCCCTTTGTGCAGTGATTTAACTGCTAAAGTCTATAGAGGTGTACATACCCTACCCCCCTTTGGATTTGAACTTGTGACCTCCTAGGAGGATACACATGCTCTTAACTATTAGGCCCACTCAGGCTGTACTCATTTGAGAATTCTCTTCTTGTACTTTGCTTCTTGTGTGACTATTCTTTCATTGTTGTTTCACTTATGCACACATCATTTTAGGAGAAAAATATTTTTGTCGATACACCATCATCTAATATCCTCCTGGAGCATTCTTTTCCTTACATGAGGATTTGAATGCTTCTTATATTTTATTGTCATCTCTTACAACTTCTTCAAGCCCTCATATGTGCTTCAATTTCTCAAAGATGCTTTGCCAATCATTCAACATCTCTACTAAAATGCATATCAAGCGGTAGTTAAATAAGGCTATAGCTCCTTTCAAATTTCTCCCATAAACAATTTGGAAAGGAGGCTGACCTATGAATTAATTTATGCTAGAATTGTAACCAAACTCAATTGAAGGCAAAGCTACATCCCACTATCTTTATTTTGCAAATGTTGCATATATTTCTTCATAGAATAAATAGGTACATCATGCAACAAATAATTACATCACTTGAATAATAAGGGTACTAGGAAAATCCTGCCCAAAAATGCCAAAAAAGCAAGCATATGCATTTTTGTAGAGAGAAAGGGACCAACATCATGACATAAACAATGAATTTGAGTCTTGACTATCACAAGCAAAGACAACTCCTACATAAAGCTTCTCAATTCCCATATACTAAAGGGGGTGGGGTCTTCTTGAAAAGTGACTTTACATATATGCTTAGACATAAAGGCAATAACAAACATTTGCATTGAGTACCACAAGGATCTGCAATTCTTTTCAATAATCCAAGTGTCAACTAGAAGAGGCTCCATAAGAGCGTCCTTCCATTAAAGCGGGCCAATGAAGAAGAAGAATGGAGGCGCTTGGTCTGTTACCAAGTATTTGACCTAGTGTCAAATTATGCAGCCTATGGCTGAGGCACCTGGTCTGTTACCAGGAAGGCACTATAAGCCCTAGACCTCGTCTAGGCATGTGTGACACTCTGACCCTTGATTAGTGGGCTTTGCGATCTTCTCCAAGGCTTAGCTACCTTTGGTTAAGACACCTTAGTACCCGATCTTGGTGTCACACAGAGTGTGATATAAAAGCATTAGTAATTCTCTCTGTTTATGATGATGTACTTTGAGTGGTGATGAAAGACCACCTTGACCACTTGTATTGACCACAGGGGCACTTGAAGAAGGCTAAAGCAAAAGTCAAAATTACTTAAGGACCACTAAGGGGTCAAAGTGAAAAAAGACCTTTAGTACCACTAAAGGCAAAAGTCAAAATTAGAAAAGAATAAAATATTAATATTTTGATCTTTCTAATTTTGGTCCACTTCAGGTGAATCAAAGGATATAAAAGAAGATCAATCCATTTCACTATTACACACACACTTGCTCTCATAGGTACAACTGCTCCAACTGAAGATTTCACAGGTTATTGAAGAAAAGGAAGTTTGATGTGATGCCCTAGCATGGATGAGTCTAGCTAGGGCATTCACACTTGTTTTCTACAAACCCTAAGCTAGGGTTTTAATGACTGCAAGTTCTTTTCAGTTTTTGGCTAGGGTTTTTACCCTAACCCTCTTCTTCAGATCCGGGCAGCATCAAAACACTCCGAGCAGTCTTCTCCTTTCCTCACTGGGTAGATCTGAAGTTTACGGGCAACCCCATCTCCTCTCGGGCTGCCCCTCTCTTCCTCACAGGATTCCTTAGTGAAGGCTCAGCCTTACTCTTCACCTGCAGGATGCCTTAACATACACACCCGTGAGTGGCCTTACCAGGAAGACCCATGAGGGTTGTGCCTGCGGCTAGGCCTTTGGGAAACCTGCTAGCAGGGTAGCAGGCCGACAACCTTCGAGCTGCCCAACAACAAAACTAGGTTAACAGAACAGGCTGCAGGTAACAGGCAACAGATTTCGGGCAACAAGTAGTAGGTCGGGTAGTAGAAAATAGACCGGGCAGCAGAAAACAGGCCAGGCAGAACAGGGCAGTACGGCTGGGCAGCAGTACAGACAAGGTAGGGTAGTCAGATCTGGGCAGGAAACTCAGAAATCCAGGCAACCTGCTATTTTGGGCAGGAGAGAGAAAATTAGGTCAGAAATCCCTAATTTGGTATTTTTATGAAAAATTGATCTTCTGTGTAATTGTGGTACAACCCAGTTAGGGTTTATGGATTTTTTGAAAAACTCAGACATCTCATTTACAAGATGAATTACTAATGCTTTTGGGGTTTTTGTCCTTTAAAGGTTTCCCCAGTGAAAAATCTTGTGTTCAATGTGTTGATGTGATTGATGTTGTTTACTGCACTTGTCATTTGTTTATGCTAGTCTGCAAATTTTAAAGGTATTCATGCTAATGCTAAAAATTCAACAACTTCGAGATTATATATTGCTAACTTCCTATGATATTTAGGTTTTCTTCTTGTTCTTCTAGCCCAAGGCCTTATTTTGTACTCTTGGTAGATGATTTTTGCGCTCCCCTATTGCTCATTTTGGTAGGTTGTACTTTCTAGTCCTATTGACCTATTTACATCATCAATAGGCAACAATATAACGTTATTTCTCATAGAACTTGCAAGAATGCATGATTGGTTGCCACCCAAAAGAAACACATCCAAGTTCCAACTTAAATAATATTTAAAGGGATTTCCTACCCACATGACTTTGAAAGCATTCAATAAGTTTGCAGAAAAATCATTGTTATCATATACATCATTCAAGGCTTTAAAACTAACCAGTTCATTCTTCAAAGTGGCAAGTAAATGCCACCTGTTATCCACTAAGTTGCACTTAGGGGATTTCCAGTGAGCCACCAAGGATCACAACAAGTCAATTGTTCCTACTCAGTGCTCGAAATTTCCAAGGATTTATCAGGACCAAGTCCCTCGCTTGAAAATTGATGACTAAATTTAAAGACTATTGGTGAGACATCTCATCCAGCAACTCCATTGGAAGGAAATTCAAAGAAGTATTCTACAAGAAGTTCCTTATGTAAGTTAGGTCCACCATTAGCTGAGCTAGAAATAAAATATAGGAGAAGATTAAGGAATGAATCAACCTAGGTATCTCGAGATTCAGGTACAAAAGAATTTGAAGTTCTTGAGGTTATAAGGTGCTTGTTTCTTGTTACTATAGGGAAACAAGTTTCATAAAGGATCATGGCATCATGGAAAGAAAATTTTGGACATCACATCATTTCAAGGACCCCCCCATGCTATGCTAGATAAATATCAGAAATGGCTTCCTAAACTCCAAGGTAACAATGTTCTCTTCGCCCAAACTCATATAAGAACATTTGAAGATATACTTGTTAAAAAGGATATTAAGAATAAGGATGTGATAATGAAGTTGCTTGTATTATCATTAGAAGAGGATGCTAGGGTTTGGTTCAGAATCTCAATGATGCTAGTATCAAAATTTGGGGTGCATTTAAGGTTTTGTTTTTGGGACAATGGGAAGTAAAGAAAGGTAGTAGAATGTTGTTAGCATAAATTAATGAAGTCAAGAAGAAAGCAAATGAAACAATGTGGGAATTTAATATGAGGTTCCAAAAGTTCGTTGATAAAATACTAGAGGATATTATACCTAAAGCAGGTGTTATGCTTCTTTATGTAAATGTGTTTGAAGAAATTTTTGTTTGTTTTGCTTAAAGAATAAAGCTCCAAAAGACTTAAAGGATGCTCAAGAAATTGCAAGAAAAATTGAATATAATGTGGCTTCTTCTACCAAGGTAGATTTATTGGTTCTTCTAGGACATCCACTTCAAAAGTTGAAGCAAAGCCAAGGGCTATGAACTCAAACGACTTAGAACCAAATATGATGAAAAGGCTTATTGAAGTGATGGAGAAGATGAATACGACTATGCAATCCATGGGAAATCAATTGATCGGATTAGAAAGGGCACAACAAACCAAATGCGCTCAATGGCAAATTTTCAGCCACAAAGAAATTTTGGTTTTGACAGGAACAAAAGATTTGAAGATGCTAGATTGCTCATACCTTTGGAGCCTACAATTTGGTAGAAGATGAAGAACCTTGGTGTAGACCATTAAATGGCCCTCATGTGAAGAACACATGCAGAGTCTATAGGTCTTTGGTCATGCTAGATGAGGATACTCCAAATGAAGGCAACCCTAATCACATTGATGATGTTAATTATATGGATGATGATTATATTTATGCTTTGAAGGATAGGGTTTACTCTGTATCTAGGGAGTATATGGCAGAAATAAAACATATAAGTCATTGGATTGATAAGCAACAAGGCATGTTAGGTGAGCTACCCTCTCTCCAAGAAATTATGGCCATTATAGAAAAAGTAAAGACTTATGCTCGAAGAAAGATGCAAGTGGGACAAGGAGAAAACAAGTCTGCATTGCAGAAGTTTGAAGAAAGGGCTACATCAAAGTTTTCTCTAAGACAAACAAATCAACAAGAGGAGCAATCCCCTTCATCGCAAGGTCTTTAAATTGACTCATTTATTAGTACTGGGATTGTTAATGAATTGACAAAAATGGAAGTGCAAGTTCGTCTCATGGAACCCACCAAAATCTCGACATATAATGAGAAGGTTATAAAGATTTTGGGGTTAGATGAGAAATGAAGTTAAGTCGGTGATTTGTCATGTTATGAACAATGTCGGAATAAATGGGGCCTATTTTCCATTCTTTGTTTCAATAATTATTAATGATTTATCCACAGTTGCATGTTAGACTCTAGTGTTTCCACAAATGTGATGTCTCTTAAAGTTATGAATCAGTTAGGGCTTCAAATTACTGGCCTTACAAGAATGTATGCACCATGGATTCCAAAGAAATTAAGGTCCATGGTTCAATCAAAGATATTGAGGTCAAATTAGCAATTTATCTTGATATATCTATTTTGATGGATGTGGTTGTAATTGATGTGCCATATGCATGGGGCATGTTTCTCTCTAGAAAATGGGCAGCTAGCTTGGGAAATTATATAAAACTTGATTTGGCATATGCTACTATTCCTGCAGTAGATAATACCTATGTTAAACTTTATAGGGATACCATGATGAAGTTTCATGTTGAATATCCCAAAGAACCCATGAATGAACATGTGTGTTATGGGGATGATCTTGGAAATAATGTTTAACTAATTAAACATATACACTCACCTATGGACAAGTCCTCAAAAGATGAACAAGATGATACATGGGAGGTGAATTTTGATGGTGCCAGGTCAAGAATAGGTCTTGGAGCAGGAATTGTGTTTATTTCCCCAAAAAGTAAACTCATGCCATGGTCCTACATGTTAGAATTTGATTGTACAAATAATGTAGTTGAATAGTAAGTTTCACTATTGGGATGGGAATTAGCTAGATGAATGAAAATCAAAGTTTTGAAGGTAGTTGGAGATTCTAATTTGATTGTTCAACAAGGAATCAATGTGCTACTAAAAATGATAGAATGAAGAAATATAGAAATGCAATGTGGGTTTCTATTGAATTTTTTTATGCCTTCTCCATTAAAGTTGTTCCTAGAGATGAAAATGAGCATGCCGACACAACAGTTACGGCAATAGTAATCCTTCAACCTTGTGATGAGATGTTGAAAGTTGCTTGCAAATGGAAGTTGTATCCAAACTTGCTATCCTTGATAAATTTTGATAAGTGGGAAGGATTTAATAAGGATACATAGATTATCAAGTTTGCCAAATAAATTGGCAAGAAGAATCAAATCCTTCCATCATGTAGCTACGGGAAAGCAAAATTCCCAAAGGACTTGTTCCTTTGGAGAAATTGTTTGATTGAGATGACAGGGCTAGAAAACATCAAGAAGAAACTAAGCCAAAAGATTGCATTGAAGTAAATATTTGTATAAAATTGCATCCAAAGTTCATCCATATTGAAAAGAACTATAGTTTTGATGAGAAAAGAGAGATTGAAGCCCTAATTTGAGAATACAAGATATATTTGCATGGAGTTATGATGACTTAAAGTTAAAGGCCTATAAAGGAGACATTATCAAGCACACAATCCCAGAGGAATGAGCTAAACCTTTTAGGAAAACGCAAAGACATGTCAATCCAAGGCTACCGTTTATCATTCAAAAGGAGCAACAAAAAATGTTGGAGGCTAGAATCATTACACCTATGAGAAATTCATCCTAGGTGGAAAACTTGGTACTAGTTAGAAATAAGAATGGTGAGATTAGATTATATGTGGATTTTAGGAATTTGAATCAATTATCTCTAAAAGATAACTATCCTCTTTCTAATATGGAGCATCTTTTGTAGTAGGTTACAAGAGTAGGCATAATGTCTATGTTGGATGGTTTTTCAAGATATAGTCAAGTGTTGGTGGCAAAAAAGGATCACGACAAAATTGCATTCGCCACTCCATGGGGAACCTTCCAATATCTTAGGATGCCTTTTTGGTTGCTCAATGTTAAATCAACCTTTCAAAGAGCCATGGACTATGCATTTAGGAACATCATGGGTAAATCATACTTGTTTATCGAGATAATCTTACGATTTTTTTCAAGGATAGAAGTCCACATGTTTGACATGTCAAACAATGATTCAAAAGATGTAGAAAATATGGTATTTCACTTAAGTAAAAAAAACTATTTTTTGATTTGATGAAGGTAGATTGTTGGGGCATATTATATCCAAAGAAGGTGTCAAAATTGATCTAGGTAAAGTTAAAGGAATATAGGAAATGCCTTTTCCTACGAACAAAAATTCAACTCAGTGTTTTTTGACAAAATTAATTTCAAAAGAAGATTCATTCCTAACCTTGTCGAAATTGAGATGGCTCAAATTTGAAAGGTTAGTTCCCTGGCTTTTGCCCTTTTAATATTTCTAAGAAGATTGTCAAGTGTTTCAAGTGGGATCCTTCTAGAATGGACGAGGTAGATTCAAATTTCATAAATGCCCAATCTTTGCTGATAAAGAAACCTATCCAATCTTTCAGCTATGAAGGTCGTTGTCCTTTCCACCTATTTCAAGTAAACAATTCATCCCAAGGAAGTACATCCATGAGGTTCTTTTTCCTGAGAAATTTAGCAATATTTAAAGGAACTATTGCCCCCTTGGAACCTCTACTTTTCTCGGGACTCATTATTACGTTCAAGTCCCCTCCAATTAACCAAGGGATGTTTTGATGTAGCCTTCTCTCATCTAAGAAGCCATTCTAGTAAAATGGTTTGAAGATTGGCTAGATAGTATGAGGCACATTTATTACAATAAAGCAACTTATTTGTCTTTGTTTCCTAGATCAACACAATATTTAATGTTTCCTTTTGATTAATCTCTTGACTACTCACTTTTCTTTATTTAGGACTTAACTTGCTTATGTTCCAAGAGAGTTTGGTGTACCCAATTGGATTCCTTGTACAACAGGATACTCCAATTTCCATACACCGTTCCAACACTGAGCACTCACCCTAAAAGTACCTTACATCCAACCAAGAAAGCATAGATACAAATTTAATACTAAAAATAGATATGCAAATAATTGTTCTAGTTTTGTAGGAAATGAGATAAATGAAACCGATTTGAGCATATGAACACATCATACAAAAAATAGTGTAAATAACATAACACTTATCTATAGAAGAACTGAATATGTCAAATGGGTGCCATGGTGTGATTTACCACCTAGCCATAGGTATATGTTGGGACACCACTCCAAATTGAGCTATGTGATGACACGGGTAGGCATTACTTACTAGCATAGTCTCTTGCTAACCCACAAAGATAATGTTATAGAATCTAGTTGAATGAGCAATTCAACTAGGGAGCGAACACGAATTCCCTCGCCATCCATACTAGTTCAGATTTAGGCAACACTCGCTACCAGCATGCACTCAAGGACATGGGAAATCTCTCACTGCCAACATCCACACTAGCTTGTCCATTTTGCCACTAAGCTATCAACTATATGGGGAACCCTTAATTAACAAGCTACAATTCTATCGCATGATTATGTGGTCAAGTTGCAATTTTAGTGAGGGTTTTAAGCTTCTAAAATGTTTTCTCAATTGAGAGATAATTCCCTACCAACAGTTCACTAGCTTCTCACAAATCAAAATTGGTTTTAGCCTTTGTCAACATCTCTCCCATGCTTTGAAGCTCTCAATCAATGAATACAAATCTCTTAATTATCAACCATAATTGACATGAAGGAAATCAACATATGGATGCTACCCAAAGATAAATGAAGAGGATCCCCCCAATGTCTCCAAAAGAGGTATATATGAATGGAGAGAGAATGTGCATGGAGAGGAAGGTGTCAAGATGCGATCTACAAATGGATTTTGGGAAGTGAGTCCCTTTTATTGCATGTAGAAGTTAAGAGAGTGACACATGGATTTGGGGATGAGTCACCTTTTCATCATGGAGGAGGATTCAAGGTATTTACACATGGCTTGGTTGACATTTCCCCCTTTCCCCTTCACCCTTTGTCATATCATAGCCATCGTGTTTCTCCTAGGCAAGTCATTCAAATCATTTTTATGTGATGTTCAACATTACGTCATGCTTATACCTAGCTTTAAGTACAACTTAGGAAATGTAAAATAGATTAGGTAAGCTAATGATTTTCGAGCGGGACCTTGGCCTTGAGCTTCTCACAAGTCCCATGACTTAGCACCCATGACAAAATAATTTATTTGCATGATATTTACACATCCGTCTATGTACAAAATAGGGTTAGCTAAAATGGGGTACTACATTTCTCTTCCCTTTGGAAAATCAACAACCTAAATGTGGTTCTCAAGGCTCGAACGAAAACATATACTTTTCCTTTATGGCACCCTTGATCTCCTAGGTTGTTTCATTTGGTCCTTAATGTTTCCATTGGACCTTTACTTGAGCAATTGATCATTTTTGCAGTATGGTCATCTTCTTGTTGAGGATGCATAAGGGCTTGGTTAGGAGCTCTCCATCTGGTTCCACTTTAATCATAGCCTAATTGAGCACTTTGTTAGGATTATGTACATATCTCTTAAGTAAAGAAGTGTGGAAAATGTTATGCACTCTAATATTGGCTAGAAATGCAAGTTTGTATGCCACTAGTCCTATTATTGGGACTTTGATCTAGTGTTACAAATATCGTGTCGGCGAATATATATATCGTTGAGGGTCCAAAAAGAAATTATCGGATTTATCGGCGAAAATGCCGGTAAACATCGGCAATATATCAGCGAAATAAAAAATACAAAAATATTAAAAAATACAAAAAAGAAAAAAATCACAATAGATTTGAAAAAATCGACAAATATCGCCAAAAATCGGCAAATATCGCGATATATTCGAAAAATCGGCAAATATCACGATAAAATTGAGAAAAAATCACCAAAAAATTTGGGAAAATATTGGGGCGATCTATTGCCAGTGAGTTAACATTGCGATATATTGTGATGTTGCCGATATATCGACAATATTTGTAACACTGCAGTTTGATTAGATCATAATATATGAGAGCTAACTTAACACAACTTCCAAACTTCAATGAGCTCTTCAACCTCACTCTAAGAAATACATGATACCCCACATGGAACTCCTTGCAAGTTATGGTTTTGTTTGAGAAACTCTTGTGATGGTCCTGAGCTGCCTTCAAGTTTTGCTTGATTTTGGTAACTTGCTCCGCCATTTCCTTGAGTAATTCCAACCCAAGTATAAATCTATATGTTGGATTATCCCAACACACTGGAGTGTAGCATCTTTTTCCATACAAAGCTCTGAATGGACACATTCCAATGATGCACGATGTTTATTGTTATATTCAAACTCCAGTGGATGTAGTTACTCTTTCCATTTGGATGTCTTATTTGTTGCCGCTCAAAATAGCACCCTTGATAAAGATCACGATCCCGGTGCAAAGAGCGGTAAGCACGAGAGAAGTTAGTGCCCAATGTCACCACAACCTAGCTTTTGATTGTTGATTTTTCTTAGCAGTTAGATGTTATTAACTTATTTATTGCATAACCATAAACTGCATGCATATAAAGGATCACTGAAAGAAACACATTCACAGTACACACAAATTTACCGTGGGAAAACCCAACAAACTTCTCTAGATAAGATTCTTTAACAAGATAAGTGCCCGACACTAGCTACAAAATAATAATACAAGAAAGATACAAAATAACCTTTGAAGCCGTAGAAGAGAGAGAGAAAGATAAAACCCCAAAAATTGTCTTCATAATGCTTCTTGAACCCCTTAACTTGTCTTCCTTGGATTTGCGCACTTGTCCTCTTGCTTGAGCAAAATTGTGCGTTGCAAATGAGCCAAGTTCACTTCCATTTATACTGAAAATTTGCTTTTCCATACTGGGTCGACGTGTCTTCTGAATTGGGTCATTTTCCCCCTTAAACTGGGCCATTCCCCTCGTTAACTAGGTCGACTTGACCATTTGACTAGGTCAATTTTATTGGGACGACTCGTTCTTAGTTTTGTTATTATTCTATCTTGTGGAATATCTTCTGAAGCTACACAAAACATGAACACTCCCTCTTAGCGAGGAAGGTATTCTTCTGGTCACGATTTTCGGCACTAATATTTTGTTTGTTGACTTATGGAGTCTTCTATTGTTTAGAGAAGTTCTCTGTGAGCTTACCATCTTTTGTGATGTTCTCCAAGGCCTGACCACTTTCAAAGTGGTTTCATTTTTATTTTCAATCCCACGGTACCCCACTAGTCAACTCTATGGGTATTTGACCTCTCCAAGTGGTTGACTGTTCCTCGACAATACTGACTATAACTCCTCTAGTATCTAATAGTCTCAGAGACCTTTATCTAGTATCTGAGGTCTACTAATAGTCTTCAACTGCTCCCCAACAGTCTTGACTATAGCTCTCCTCATGAGTGTGTGCACTCAGCATGAGCTACAACAACCCTTGGTTGAGTCATGTACCTTAATTAATCAACATCTGAGTCAGGTATTCTTGCATGACCAATTTGAGCTATGTACTATTGAGTGGCTTATCTGCTACATGGATTATCTTAGCCATGTACCACTACATAGCTAATCTGAGCCATATACCATTGTATGGCTAACTTGAGCCATATACCACTGTATGGCTAACTTGAGCCATATACTACTTACTGTATGGCTAATTGGTGTTTGAGCCATGTACCATTGCATGGCTTATTGGTGGGGAGAAATCTTGAGTCAGGTCCCACATGACTAACTGGTGGGGATTTTATCTATTTGTTGTTGCCTATGGAGAAACATTTGAAGATATTCTGATGTATATTATCATTATATGTTGTTGTACCCCCATTGGGGATGTGTGCTACCCCTTTATGGGATGTCTAAATTGTCTCTAGACCTTGAAGCACAACCTTTGTTGTAAGTCGGGGCAATAGTCCCCAGTGTAACATCATGTAATATGTAATTGTAGTCTCTCTAGGAGAAGTGGGTCCCATGTGAGATGACATGTAGGTTCGAGTCTTATATTTGGTCAATGACTTGAAAGGGTATAAATAGGGAAGCACACTCCCTCATTTATACACACCACACACTCTCTAAGGCGCATGAGAGAGAGAGACACTTATAAGAGGAGAGAAGGATAGCTGCTGAACATTTCTTATTACTGCTTTTGATCATCTTACTATTTTGAAGAAGTTTGCGGGGTTTTCTCCTTTAGGGTTTCCTTGGTGAAAATATTTGTGTCTTGTGTATCTTTTACATCTTATGCATCTTGTTGTACTTGTTATTCTTTCAGATAAAAATCCTAGATAATCTAATCAGATCTTAAGAAAAACTAACATGTTATCAGAGCCTCTCTGAAAGAAGGCACTATGCAGTTGCAGGAACTAGGACTTCCTAGTTGAAGGTGATCTCTCCACAGATCATCAAGCAAAGAGGGTTAGGCTAACTCGCCTCACTAGGGCGCATCTTTTGGTGGTAGCAGTTTCTGAATCAGAGAGGTTTCAATTTTTAGCTGCAACTACTGTCGGGAGGAACTAGGGCATCAAGTATCAGAGACTTCCCACCTCGGTTTTCAGAAAGTGACCTAGTTGAGCAACTCGCCTCAAGGAGCCGCATCTTTCTATCCAAACAGAGTTCCCAAACTCCAAGTTTGGAAAATTAGGGTTTCTCTAACAAACCCTAGGTCAGCCTGCTCTGAAACCTGGTTGGACACCTCAAATCGGTAAGATACAAATCTTTCCTATTTCCATTTGAGGTTCTCATTTTGAAAAGATGACTCACCATACTCAGCTTGAGGACAAGTTTGGAGGGGCTAATAACTTCCGGGCATGGAAATACATGATCTCCCTTATCCTTGAAGAAAATGACTTGGATCAGTTTATTGCTGGAGATGTTCCAGAACCAGAGGGAGATGAGGCTAAGGCTGCTCACAAGAGAAGCATGGCTAAGGCTAAGAGAATCATTGCAGATTCTATTAAGGATCATCTCATCCCCCATGTGTCTGCATTCGAGACACCGAAGGAAGTATATGATGCTTTGACAAAGATGTTCAAAGGAAAGAACATCAATCGGAAAATGACTTTGAGGAACCAGCTCAAGAATGTGAAGATACAGAGCTACGAGACTATAGAGTCTTACTTCACTAGGGTTGCTCAAATCAAAGAACAACTTGAAGTAGCTGAAGAAAATGTCGAAGGAGAAATTGTAATGACTACCCTGAATGGTCTCCCTATATCATGGGACTCATTCATTCAAGGGATTTATGCAAGAAGGAAGTTGATCTCTTTCAACAGATTTCGAGAAGAATGTGCACAAGAAGAAGCTAGACTTGTGACAAGAGAAGAAAAGATGGGAGCAACTGACGATCGAGATTCTTACTTCACCAGGGTTACTCAAATCAAAGAACAACTTGAAGCAGCTGAAGAAAATGTCGAAGGAGAAATTGTAATGACTACCCTGAATGGTCTCCCTAGATCATGGGACTCATTCATTCAAGGGATTTATGCAAGAAGGAAGTTGATCTCTTCAGCAGATTTCGAAAAGAATGTGCACAAGAAGAAGCTAGACTTGTGACAAGAGAAGAAAAGATGGGAGCAACTGGTGATCGAGCTCTTACAGTCTACACCAGGAAGAATTTCAAGAAGAAGGAAAATAAGGAGAACTTTCATCATAACAAGAAGAAAGACAAGAAATCAAAGAAGACCAAAAGAGATCTTTCAAATGTTCGATGTTGTACTTGTGATGAAAAGGGACACTTGGCAAGAGATTGTCCCATCTTGAAAAGGAGACACCATGCTCATATTGCCGAAGTTGATGAACCAAGAAACAAAAGATTCAAATGAGAGAAGAATGATTCAGATGAAGAGTATGTGCTAATCTCAGCACTTACTGGCACTATCACACACGGAAGCAATGATTGGCTCGTGGATAGTGGAGCTTCCAAACACATGACGGGATACAAGGAATCATTCGTCAATATGTCTAAACATGAATCACCTCACAAGGTGAAAGTTGGGGGTGATTATCAATATCCCATAAAAGGGAGTGGTGAAGCTTCATACAAGCTTGACTCCGAGAAATCCTTAAAGATGAAGGATGTGCTATATGTTCCAGGATTGAAGAAGAATCTTCTCTCCATATCTGCACTAGATGCAAAAGTAATTAGGGTTGTATTTGTCGACGGCCAGGTTTTGATGTGGCCTAGAGGAAAGACAATAGAGGATGCAACAATGATTGGAGAAGAAGACGGAGGCTTGTACAAGTTGAAGGGACAACCTGAACAAGCATTGGTTCATGGGTCAATTGAACCAAATGAACTGTGGGACAAAAGGCTTGCACATTTGCACTACAGAGCACTACCGATGGCAAGCAAAGCAGTTTCAGGATTGCTAGAGATCCAGGCAAAGCATGAGGGCATTTGCAAACGATGTGCAAAAGGAAAGAATGCAAAGAAGACATTTCCCAGCAGAGAGAGCAAGGCTAAAGGAATACTGGAGATAGTACACTCGGATGTATGTGGACCCATGTCTTCTATCTCATTAAGCGGGTATGTGTACTATGTTTCCTTTATAGATGACTTCTCACATAAGACTTTGATATATTTCTTGAAAGAGAAAAGTGAATTTTTAAGTATGTTCAAGGAATATAAAGCCTTGGTCGAGAACCAGACAGATAGGAAGATTAAGATTCTACGGTCAGATAATGGCGGGGAGTTCACTTTGGAAGAATTCAAGGAACTTTGCAGAGAATCTGAGATTAAGAGGAAGTTAAGCACTCCATACAATCCTCAGCAAAACGGGGTTGCAGAATGAAAGAATCGAACCATAATGGGAGCAGCGAAAGCAATGTTGCTTGACTAGGATCTTCCTATGCACCTTTGGGCGGAGGCAGCAAGAATAGTTGTGTATGTACAGAACCGTAGTCCTCATTGAGTACTTGACAACAAGACTCTTGAAGAGGCTTTCTCATGAGTGAAACCCAAATTCAGCCATTTGAGAATATTTGGTTGTTCGGTGTACATACATGTCCCAAATGAGAAAAGGACCAAGCTCGATCCTTTTGAGAGGAAGGGTGTATTCGTAGGATACAAAGATACACCAAAGGCCTACTGGATATACTTCCCAGGATTCAAGAAGATCGACATCAGTAGAGATGTAACCTTTAATGAAGACTAAGCATACTTCAGATCTAGGAGGACTTATATCCAGGAAGTTGAGGAACCTGAAGAGATGAGAGTTCGAGACATGAAAATTGGAGAAGCAATTTCAGAATACCCTGAAGATCAGGACACGACAGAACCACAAGAGCCGGTAGAGACATTCCTTGAGAAGGACTCCCACAAGAGGAAACTAGCATGGGCACGAGAGCTCTTATGAGAAGCTGAAAGGTATGGCGCTCCAAAAGGACTACATAGAGAAAGAAAAAGGGAAAAGCCCTACAATAGCTATGTGACATCATTGATAAAGAATCTTCCACCTATGAAGAGGCTACATAAAAGAAAGAATGGAAGGATGCGATGATCGAGGAATATCAGTCGATCATGTAGAATGATGTTTGGGAGGTTGTTATGAGGTTGGAGAAGAAATCTGTCGTGACTTCAAAGTGGATCTACAAGATCAAGCATGCTGCAGATGGCAGTATCAAGAAACACAAGGCAAGGTTTGTAGCACGAGGCTTCTCACAGAAAGAAGGCATAGACTACGAAGAGACATTTGCACTTGTGGCGAGGTACACTTCCATAAGGACCATACTTGCCTTGGCAGCAATTATGAAATGGAAAGTACACTAGATGGATGTCAAGACAACTTTCTTGAACAGTGAAGTCGAAGAGGAAGTGTACGTGGAACAACCATTGGGATTTGAGACACATGATAGGAAGACCCATGTGTGCAAATTGAAGAAGGCATTGTATGGTTTGAAACAAGCACCTAGGACATGGTACAGCAGGATGGATAGCTTCTTGACGAGCTTGGGCTTTACTAAGAGTGAAGCAGATTCCAACCTCTACTTCAAGGTGGAAGACGAAAGACCAGTGATAATCCTGCGATATGTCGATGACTTGTTTCTAACAGGCAATGAGGAACTCATTACATATACAAGAATGAGACTTGCTACAGAGTTTGAGATGAAAGACCTAGGTATGATGCACTACTTCTTAGGCATGGAGGTGTGGTAGAGTGAAGATGGAATCTCCCTTGGGCAAGGGAAGTATGCAGTGGAGATTTTGAAGAGATTCAGAATGTTGGACTGCAAGGTACCTAAAAGGTATAGTGGATTATGAGCTCAAATATTATGTGAATCAGAAGATCAACTTACACGGTTATGTTGATTTAGACTGGGCAGGTAGCGCCACTAATAAGAAGAGCACCTCAGGTTGTTGCTTCAGCTTGGGATCTTGCATGATCTCCTGGTCCAGCAGGAAGTAATCATTTGTGGCGTTGAGTACAACCGAGGTAGAGTATGTTGTCGATTGCTCGGCTAGTTGCGAGGCAATGTGGCTGTGAAAGCTACTGTCTGACTTATTTGATCTCGAGTTGGATGTGACTTGTATCTTCTGCAACAATCAGAGCTGCGTGAAGCTAACGGAAAACCCAATGTTCCATGACAAGTCGAAGCGCATCGAGATCAAGTTCCACTATATCAAGGATATGGTGTAGAGAGGAGCAGTGAAGCTCCAGTACGTGGCAACATAAGAGCAGATAATCGATGTGTTGACCAAGCCTCTTGCGAGGGTGAAGTTCGAGTACTTCAAAGAAAGACTTGGTGTGATCCAAATCGAGATCCCTCAAAAGAGGGAGTGATGTGTTCTAGCATAGCTAGAAAGACAGGTTGTCTGAGCGTAACATCCTGGCGAAGTTCGTAGGTTGCTCATACGTAATGAGTCCTGTAGGTTATCCTTGGATATAACATCTCGACGAAGCTCGCAGGTTATCCTTGGATGCAATTAGTCCTGATACAAAGCATATTATCTCACATGGGAAATGAGACGGGTTATTTGAATGTAAATACTGAGCCTTGGCGTGTTATGTAGGTTATTCAGATGTAATATGTCTTGTGGGTTGTCCGAGTGTAAATACTGAGCCCTGGCGTGGTACACAGGTTACTCGGACATAACATGTCCGAAAGGTTATCTGAACGGAAAAGATCCTGGACGCAGGTTGTTCAGATGTAATTCCTTGAGGTTGACCAAAAGAACGTAAAAAGGTCCCGGTGTAGCAGGTTGTTGGGTCGTAATTAGTCCTACCATATATATGAGATATATGAAGTTCCCATGATGAGATGATAAGGTCATGAAGCACAAGAGATGCACCTAGGCGGTCCTTTTGATAAAACGCGGGTCAGCCGTAGATGCTTTGGTTGTTTGTTGTTTTGTCTTGTGCAGGACAAAAGAGATGATCTGGATACGGCAAGATGAAGGTAAAAGACGCAAGATATTGCCGTGGCAACGTGAAGAAGATCCTGGACAGATTCTACGTGAAGGCTTGCTTGAGATGTGATGAAGACATGGCAGAGGGCTAGGCCTACATCCAACATGAAAAAGGGTTGGCATTGTAAAAACTTATGATGACAGATAGTATGGGACGACGATCAAATTATAAGAAGACGATGGCAGCAGCTATGATGAAGACTCTATGACTCCATGATGATGGCGATGCGATACATACCTGACTAGATGTGTTGATGACTGTGTAGAGAGAGAATATTTTCCTAGTTAAGAGGGAGTGTTGATGTATTTGTAACTTCGGAATATATTTTGATGTGTATTATCATTGTATGTTGTTGTATCCCCATTGTGGATGTGTGTTACCCCTTTATGGGATGTCTAAATTCAAATTGTGTCCAGACCTTGAGGTACAACCTCCATTGTAAGTCGGGGCAATAGTCCCTAGTGTAACATCATGTAATATGTAATTGTAGTCTCTCTAGGAGAAGTGGGCCCCATGTGAGATGACATGTAGGCTCGAGTCTTATAGTTGGTTAGTGACTTGAAAGGGTATAAATAGGGAGGCGCTCTCCCTCATTTTTACACACCACACACTCTTTAAGGCGCATGCGAGAGAGAGACAGTCAGAGGAGGAGAGAAAGATAGCTGCTAAACATTTCTTATTACTGCTTTTGATCATCTTACTATTATGAAGAAGTTTGCGGGGTTTTCTCCTTTATGGTTTCTTTGGTGAAAATCTTTGTGTCTTAGTGTATTTTTTACATCTTATGCATCTTGTTGTACTTATTATTCTTTTAGATAAAGATCCTAGATAATCTAATTGGATCTTAAGAAAAACTAACTTGCATGAGCTACAACAACCCTTGGTTGAGTCATGTACCTTGACTAACCAACATCTGAGTTAGGTAGTCTTGCATGACCAATTTGAGCTATTTACTACTGAGTGGCTTATCTGCTGCATGGCTTATCTGAGCCATGTACCACTACATAGCTAATCTGAGCCATATACCACTATATGGCTAACCGGAGCCACATACCATTGTATGGCTAATCGGTGTTTGAGCCATGTACCCATTGCATGGCTTATTGGTGGGGAGAAATCTCGAGTCATGTCCCACATGACTAACTGGTGGGGATTTTATCTATTTGTTGTTGTCTATGGAGAAACATCAATCCTCCCTCAACTAGAGGATTCATTCTATACTACACCAAGCTTGTCCCAGAAGTACTCAACTTTACTTTGGATAGAGGCTTACTAAGTATATCGACAATCTACTCATCTGTGAATATGTATTGGAGTTGCACTGCTCCTTTCTGCACCATGTCTCGAATATAACTGACTAGAAACCTTTTGAAGCCTTACTGCTTTTCATCTGGCTGCAATATGCTCCGCTTGCAGCAATATCCCCGGCGTGCTCTTTCTTGTCCACTGCACTAATCAGAGTCCAAATATCCTTGCAGCTTTATTTCTCTGTCCAAGAAATACCATGTAGGTACCTCAACACATGCTTTGTTGTACATGTCTAAACTCTACTATGTATTTACTGCAAAGCATATATTCGGCCTGGTGCTAACCAGGTACATCTAGGATCTACTCAACTGTCTGTGAGATCCTCAAAATTTGAAGAAGAATAGCTTCATATTCATCATCATATGTGTGGCCATGGACCATCATCCTGAATTTGTTTAGGATCTCTACTGTGTATTTTCCTTGACTGAGGAAAATCTCGTTTGATTTTTGCCACACTTCTAATCCCAAGAATCATGCCAAGATTCTCGAATACTGTGATCTACTCCTTCTTGGAGTACTTCTATGTCTTGTGTTGCAGTCACTTCCTTTGAAATGGAGCTTTTTGCTCCCTTTATATTTGGGCACAATGCTGCCTCTACATTTGGACATCTTTCATTCTATGCATTTGGATGTCTTACACTAGAGTGACTTGCAACCCTTCTCTATTGTTAATATTTTATGTATCCATCTTTATTGTTTCCCATTAGATGGGTCTACTGATACGAGCCTCTTGCTCTTAAGGTCACTGGATACCACTCTAGACTCCCTCTGGGACAGTGCTGCAACTCCTCATGATCATCGGAAAGATTAACATCTGTAGTAGAGAGACCAACATTTGTTGGAGCTTCCTGCTCCTAACCGTCAATCTACTTATGAAATCCTGGACCAATGGGTCATGGATCCATCCACATATGATCGTTGTCATTGCTAAACAATCATTACATCCACTTTAGTTGCTCCCTCTGTCAGAGAAGCCATTTTGCTATCTGACCTGGAACCTGAGTTGAAGGTTAATGCTTTTAGAAGTCTCCCACTTCTAAGTTTTGAGCATCCTGCTCCTTCTCGAATAATGAATATCAATGTAGCCTGGTTGGCTTCACATCCATCACTTGTCCTTTAGAACAAGTCTCATCATCCTTCTCTTGTAGGCCATAGCATATGATCTTTCCTAGAAGTCAAATTTAATCAAATCGTCAACAATATTTCATGCTAGTCAATCAAGTCAATGTAATGCATAATGCACACCATCATGTAACCAATGTATCTAAGCCAATGCTTCAGCACAAGACCCATCCACATCCCAAACACACACGGTAACTATATGGGTGCCTTTCATCTTCACCAGAACACATTAGCAAGAGCGTGTACTGCTATCAGTATGTTAGCAAAAAGGTTTCATCCTAGACTAGCTCCATCATGGGCTCATGGGATGTTGTGCAACGCTATAGGCTAGTTACCCAACATAACATGCACTACATGAGCCTATTGCTCGTCAATCTTAGTCATGCATAAAAGAAAAAAATTATATCACAGATCTACATATAACTATTATGAACAATATCCTTCAAAATATTCAAGAATTTTAAGGATAACTCAAATGACGGCAAATACTTATCTTTTATGTGTTTTGTAGGCTCCCCACCTCCTTGCAGAGATCACTAGAGTTTCTAGAAGCGTATTCCTCTCCACTGTTTGATCCTGAAAACCTTGATCTTCTTCTTCGTTAAGTCCGGGACTTGTTGATGTCTTCATCTTTGGTCCTCATGTGTTTTGGAAGCACTGGATCCACCATCGTTTTGGATATACTATCATATTTGGAAAGATTCTTGGTATTCTAGCCAAGAGTATATTATCTGCTTCATCTGAATCTAGCTAGTCTTCTTATGTGATGGAGACTCATCCATGCCTACTCCATTTGCATGATGTTTTCTCTTTTTGTTCTCTTGAGTGCAATTTCTTGCATAGTGTCCCAACTGGTTACAATTGTAACACCTAATCTTGGACATATACTTCTTTTTTTTTGATATTGATCTTCTATTGGTATTCTTGGTAAACTTTTTAGTTTTTCCTTTCCTTGCATGAGCTACAAGTGCTTGAATTTCTTCATCATTCGTCTTCTGCATTTTGGAGATCAACCTTGCTTCTTCTTGAGTGCAATATGTCCATAGCATATCAAACTTGGGTAGCTTTTTCCTTGCGCAAATGCCATGAACAAACACATCCCAAGAAGATGGGAAGCCATTTAATGTTGTCAACACGACCTCTTTTTCTTCTATAGGATCTCGAATGGCTACTAGTTGATCCTTGATCTAAGAAATGCTTGTAAAGTAAGAGGACATTGATTTTGACTTGTCCATTGTCACATTCCTTAAATGATGTCTCATCGATACTTTTCTGCTGGTAGTCTTGCTTTCATATAATCTTTTCAAGGCTTCAAACATTTCTTTAGGAGTATTCAATTTGGATACATGAGGAATCAAGTGGTCCTTGATTGAATCAGATAGAATCCTTTTTTCTTTGATCTCCAATGGCTGCTAGTTGATCCTTGATCTAAGAAACCCTTGTAAAGTAAGAGGACACTGATTATGATTTGTCCATCATCACATTCCTTAAATGATGTCTCCTCAATAATTTTCTGCTAGTAGTCTTACTTTCATATAATTTTTCAAGGCTTCAAATATTTCTTAGGAGTATTCAATTTTGATACATGAGGAATCAAGTGGTCCTTGATTGAATAAAATAGAATTTTTTTTGCTTTGACCACATTCTTCTTGAACTTTGTCTTGGCCTCCTCTTCCTCTGGTTTTGGAATAACTTTGACATAATTTAAGAGATGATTCTCTTCTAGGATGAGAAGTATCCTATGCTTCCAAGATCTGAAGTTTTATGTCTGCTTCATCCAATCTATCCTCAACCCTTAGATTGGTTGTCATTATGTCAACACTGAGATTTGACCTAGAAACTGTAGCAGAAGGTAGGTCAAAATTGAAGTTTGTAGAAAATGAGATCTAACTCCACAAATAGATGTGCCCTCCTAGGGCGAGTTCAAGAATGTTAAGATCGATTTTGATTTGTGGATGGGAAAACTTAAAGCTAGAAACCCTAATCCTTGATCCTTGATTGAAATTAGGTAAAAATGAAAGTTTCATCAAACTGAAAACTACTTCCATAGATAAGTGTGCCCTACTGAGAGGATTTCCAAAATATCGTTTTCAAGCCCAATCTATGGAGAGGTCTCCAAACTTGGAAACCCTAGTTTCCAACTTATGACTTTTATGGCTATTGCAATGGATTCTTTTAGTGTTGCTCTGATACCATGTTGATTTTTTTTAGCAATTGGAGGTTTTAAACTTATTTATTGCATAAACATAATCTACATGCATATAAAGGATTACTAAAAGAAACACATTTACAGTAGACACAAATTTACCTTGGGAAAACCCTTTTCACAGGAAAAACCCAACAAACTTCTCTATATAAGATTCTTCAACAAGAATAGTGCTTGGCACTATTTACAAAATAATAATACAAGAAAGATATAGAATAACCTCTGAGCCCGTAGAAGAGAGAGAAAAAAATAAAACCACAAAAATTGTCTTCAAAATGCTTCTTGAACCCCTTAACTTGTCTTCCTTGGATCTGCGCACTTGTCCTCTTGCTTGAGCGAAATTGTGTGTTGCAAATGAGCTAAGTTCACTTCTATTTATACTGGAAAAGTCACTTTTCCATACTGGGCCGACTTGTCTTTTGGACTTGGTTATTTTCCCCCTTGGCCATTTTCCCCCTTAACTAGGCTAACTTGACCATTTGATTGGGTCAATTTAACTGGGCGGACTTGCTCTTGGTTTTGCTATGTTTCTTTCTTGTGGAATATCTTTCGAAGCTACACAAAACATCAACATTGAACACTTTCTAAGACCGAGGAGCCGTTCTTAGAATTCGTGAATGATATCTGTAGTTACATTAGAGGAAATTTGGGGTCTAAAATGGGCCTTATAAGAAAACGTGCCAAAATAATTTTTTGTGAGTTGGAATTCAAGAACCAATAGAATTTCAATAAAATAAGTCAACCATAATGGTTGAATTGACATATTTGTCATTAAAAAAAACTACTTTTTTTGTTCGTATTTTCGACATATCTCATTGTGTTTTTACTCAAATTTCGATCGGGAGAGCTCGTTGGATGCGGAATTTGATTCCGCATCCAACGAGTACCCACACTGCATACTTTTGACGGACCCCGAGTNCTTTCTTCCTCCAAAATTAATCAATATTATTTTATTATTTTAACTATTATTTTATTATTTTCCTTAGGAGGCCCATTTTAAACCCCAAAATTCCTCTAATGCTTAAACAACACACAAACACCTTTCCCAAGAAACCTCTCAGCAAAGATCAATGCCTTATGGAATCAAAACAATGAAGCATAAACAACATTGGGAGAGAGGTAGGAGTTATAACAATTTATTACATATTCAAAGAAATGTAACTCGAATATCTTACTGCTGCTATACAACTGCAACAATCAATAATAATTCAAAAACTTGATAAAATCGATCAAAACAATGCCAACTTACCGTATGAAATGTACCTTGTATAGTAAGGTAAGTGACAAGCCTCCGAAGGGCAAGGGAAAACACCAAATCAGATTTGAAAAATGCAAAATCAGAATTGGTAAATGCCTTAGAATAACCCTCAAATAGATGGTGGTCCCACTTATAACGCTTCCTCATAGGTGTTCAACCCCCCAGTGGTCAATCTATGCCCAAATCTCTGCTTTTTATGCATTTAAACTTGGTTGAAATGATCAATATACATGTTGTACCTACTATAACAGATTTGCAAAAAGAAACCCTAGCATGGACAAATCACGAGATATATCACAAATTAACCATAGTAACAAGGTGCCCCTGAAGATCCACCGTTAAATTGCTTAGGACACACTTTTTCATCCAAACAGAATTTTCAAATTCAAAATGTTTTTTGTGATATTAATATTCAATTTTTTAGGGTTTTTACAATATTGTATTTTTTATAATCTATATACAAGAGAATTTTGCAATGTCCCCCTTGTTTTGGGACGTGGAAGCGCAGGAGCAGGGAAACACACATTGGGGATGCGTGGAGAAACCTAAATTTTGGGGAAATTTATGGGGTATAGGGGGACATCTCTATAATTATTAAAACAAAATAAACATATCAAAAATAATAATCCGTTTGATGTATACTCATGATTGTGCAATGCAAATACTAAATACATTGATTTAGTTTTGAAGTAGTACCAAGTAGGGATTGTAAAAAGTAAAAATTATGGAAAACAATTCTCAAGAGGGGCAGGGTGAAACTTTTTGTCAAGAGTCCCCTTGTCTCCGGGACGTGGGGAGTGTGGGAAGCGCATCCACGTGGAACACTAGAATTTTGAATAAAAGAGAAAAGAAGGGGTTATGACCTTAGTCCTCAACCCTATGGCAGTTAGAACATCCCTACTCAATTTGTCTACTCAATATTTACCAACTAGGGAAAAGGCTAGTAACTCGATATTAGGTCAAAGTAGCTAAACCCTAATTAGGGCAAACAATGAATCTCAAGGCCCACAGTGGAGAGCTTCTTAAAAAGGAAAGTATCTTCAAACAAGACTGACAAGATGCCAATTAAACCTTAATTTACCTTGCTTAAGGCGCAAAAGCAACATCGAACGAGAAAATAAGAGATCGTACTAACATCAACCAAGTAAACAGAAAGAGAAATAGTTGTTAGGTCCTCCTTAGCCACAAGTCAACTATTCTTAGGATCAATTTTGCAAGATAGTAAACCCTAGAAATTCCACCATTCAACTTCCATTGCATAAAAAAACTTGCCAAAGAGAGGTGCACATCACTCTTGATTTATAGCCCTCACAAAGTATTGGAGAATGAAAATTTTCAAGAACCCCAACCCTGTTTCAATTTCAGTTCAACATATGGTTTAATGCCCAAACCCCAACATTTGCATGTGCATTAAAATTTGAAAATTTAACTGAAAACATAAAACACATGCGATTTCTTTTCTTCATTTTTGATCTCTGAAAATTATTGCAGCCCTAAATTCTTACTTAGAAATTTAAATTCAGCCACACATGAAAATTAAATGCTCATATTTTTGGTCAAATTGACCTAGGAAAAACTCCGAAGGGAAAACCTGTTTTTAGAGAGATTTGATTATTTCTTCAGAGACAATTTATACAACAAAATACAACAATACTTATCTCTTTTCCATCTCGAAAATTGTGACAGAACAACACCTCGAACACCTGCTGTAAGGAATTCTCAATTTCTGCCACACTTGTGTCTGTACGGAAGCCTCGATTTCTGTGCACACTGCCTCAAAATCTGTGTTGTACGATCAGTTGTACGAACAACAATAAATGTTGTACTTGCCTCAAAATTTGTGTTGTACGGATATTTAATTTTTGCGTAAAAAACCGTGTCTTCTCTCACCTCAAAATTCGTGTTGTACGGACTGTACGACCTACATTAATTGTTGTACAACTGCCTTTGGATTTGTGCTATTTTGTTGGTACAAGTGTCTCGAAATTCATGCCCTCCTTTCTCTTCCTGGTTTTGGAAATTTTGCAAGGGTTTCTTCTCTTTGGTTTTCTCTTGTTTCTCCTCTCTCAAAATTCTTTCTTGAAAATGAACAATGAATTTTCTTTGCCTTTCTCAAGCCCTTTTTGTTTGAATAACTTCCACCTTGAGATCAATGGCTTAGATTAAAAGCCAACTTCATGAGATCTAGTGCTCATCTCATTTCCTCATTAAAAAATCACTTTTTAATTAATTATAGGAATTTAATGCACACCCTCATTGATACTCATAAAGTCACTTTTAAAATATAAACTCAAACATTTATTAAAATGTCACTTTATCATAAAGTCATTCTCACATTTTAATTTGGCTAGGGACCACATTTAAAGTGTCTTTGTCCACCCCAAGGCATGAGTGGACACACATTTCCTAGGTAAAAACTCAACACTCCCTCTTACCGAGGAAGGTGTTTTTCACCACTCCCATCTTGTCTCTAAATGTATGTGCTTTCCTTTTCTCAAAGACTTTGTGAGAATATTTGCTACTTGCTCATCTATAGAAATGTACTGTAACTCTACAACTCCTCTCTGGACATAATCCCTGATGAAGTGGTATTTGATCTCAATTTGTTTTGACCTGTCATGAAACACTGAATTCTTAGAGAGCCTAATGCAACTCTGATTGTCACAATGAATGATAGTAGGCCTCAACTCTTGACCAAATAAATCAACCATGGACTTGTGAAGCCACAATGCCTCGCAACTAGCCTGACTGGCTGCCATGTACTCAGCCTCTACAGAACTCAAAGCAACGAACTTTTGCTTCCTACTGAACCACGACACAACTGTCGATCCCAACCTAAAACAACTAACGGAAGTGCTTTTCTAGTCTGAAGCACTACTTGCCCAATCTGAATCTGTGAAGCCAACCAAGTCCACTCCACTTGACCTTTTGTAATCTAGACCATAATCTGTAGTCCCAACAAGGTATCTCAAAATATGTTTTGCGGTTGTCCAAGGCACTCTCCTGGGCTCCACCATGGACTGACTGAGAGTGTTAACTGCAAAACTCATATCTGGTCTGGTGTTGACCAGATACATTAGCATAGATCCAAATCCTAGGCTCTATCAAGTGCCGAGAGGAATCAAATATCCTGAGGTGCAAACCTCTCTTTGAATAGCTCCTTGCATGCAATACCTCAAGATAGACAAATAAGTGATAATTGGTTTCTTTATTGGATTGGGGTCATGCATTTCTTGAGTAATAGAATGTTAACTTAAATTATATAGGTCTATGTTTAAATATCCTTTATTTGTATAATATTATAAAAGTTAAAGATTATTGTTGGATTAATTTAGTTTTTAATTTTTAATTTTATATATTTTATTTTCTTAATTTCATAATGGATATATTAATTTGCAACTATATTTTCATAGATTTATCAATTGAATGTAGTGATTTTATTTTTATGGTTTAATGAATTAAATGCATAGTGCTCCTCAATTTTAATATTAAACAAATAAATACTTATAAATACTTACTTTTCAAAAACTATAAACTGATTTCATTTTATTTTATTTATGAAATTATAAAATACCAAGAAAAACGTAATGCCCTTAGCATCTTCTACCTAGACTCTTTTATAAGTCAAAATCTAGGTCTTTTCATAAAAGCCCAATAATGGCATGATAAAATACAAAATATACTTTAGCCAGTTCTGAATGGAAAAACAAAGCAATATATTTATACAACGTAACTTTGCTTATCCCTTACACTTATCAAACCAGCTTACATACTGTAAACTATTCTTATTTATAATGTGACCGACACAATTCAAACGGGCACTTGGTCAATAAGAACTTTGAATATTTGGTCCTTTATCTCGTGGTTAGAAATAGAGAAGCCATCCCCGTCTTTGAAGAAAAGTTGCATGGCTCTTGCAAAATTGAAAGTAAACTTCTTGCAACACAGCCGCACATTGTCCTGCTTTATAAACTCCCGATTCAGTTCCTTGAGAGAAAGATAGACGATGTCAATTATACGATTTAAAGCATTCTCTCCAGTAGACTCTGGATTGTCTTTCAGATAACATTGTACACTGGAAGCTAATTCTTTGCGTTCCTTTTCTTGCAAAGTGGAAAATGAAATTCAGGAATGGTTCTTCTAATGTAAACGTTTTGAAAATAAATTGTAAGTTCAATTATGTCAAATACCTAGAAATCTCTTGCGTCATCGGTGAGTCTGGTGGTCAATTCTACAAGATGGTGGATCTTGGATGGATAGTATATTTGTTCCAGAATGTTGTCTAGTAAAAGTTGAACCATTAACATGAGCGGAATCAAATTTAACCCACACATCTACTTCTTCTTGTTCACCGGGGGAATTGGAAAAGAAGTGTCCCTTTTCATCCTTGAAATTCTCCAAGACGCCTATTCAATGCAAGCTATAATATTTATATGATAATAAAATTAAACTCATCTGGTTGCATAATCCATATGCATAAATCGATATGTAGCTAATTATCCAGACAAATTGCAACAACAACCTGAGGATATGTTATATTGATGGATTCGGAGAGCGCCAAATCCCAAAGCTGTAACGTTGAGATCTTTGATGAGGGAATGATCAGTTGATCCCAATCTGATGCCTCTTTGGTTCCAGCATTTGCTTATCACCGAGGATTAAATCCGAGGGTTTGATGGAGCTGAGCTAAGCGATTCCAATTCCCCATTTAGGGTTCGATTAACTGGATACTTGTTGTTTTCTTGTTGAACTGTAATTTCATATTTGATATCGAAGAGAGACAATGGAAAGATTAAATTTTTACCAGAGGAGCCAACTAGATTAGATTAAAACATATCACATGCCGACAATAATACATAAAATAAACTACTTGCTGGAACTTTCCACGATATTTTTAGAGTGGTTTTCAAAATCTTTGATTTGCTTTTCCAGAATAATCGAACAGCACATGGTGACATGCCATTGACTCTCACATGTCACAACAAAATTCCAAAATCGTCTCAGATTTTAATGGCGAAACATATTTCTGTGCTTAACTACAACCCTATCGACGATTCACAGTAGGAAATGGATGGTGGTATGCTCACAACAACATCTACCAAACAATTAACGAACGCCCATAATGAAAGACCTCGCACCTAGTTGTCATGTCAATGATTAAATCAATCTGCCAACTTTGTTCAAAAAATTAAGGCTCACCTCTTTCCATGTAGACATGTTTATGTTTTTTCCATGAATCGAGATTTGGGAGTTTGATTAACGCTATGGAATTTGTAGAACTCAAGTGAAAGGTTCAATATGAATGCGCGTCCCTTCAACTGTGCTAGAAACGATGCTGCCCCAAACTACAAACAAATAAAGTTATGCTGTCATTGTAGTTTTATATTTATGGCCTTCTCACTGATTGTATCTCTCCCATAATATTCACTATCACTATTATTTTTTGCCGACATGTTACAAACGTTACATCACGTTATAAGATCTCTCCCATAATATTCACTATCACTATTATTTTTTGCCGACATGTTACTAACGTTACATCACATTACAAGATTTCTTCCATAATATTCACTATCACTATTATTTTTTGCCGACATGTTACAAACGTTACTAACGTTACATCACGTTACATCACGTTACAAGATCTCCCCCATACTGGGCTGTAGAGCGCCTCTCGACGCAATCAACGAACTCATAAGTTGACGAAACAAAGTAGGATCCACCAACTCCCCCTCATAAGCATGAAGCTTCTTCCAGTTGGTGATCATGGGTGTGGACATGGGTTTGCTTTCCTCCATCCAAAATCTCCTCAAAACATCTGCAACATATTTTCCTTGCCCTAGGAAAACGTGTCCATTCTCCTGCCACACCTCCATGCCTAAGTAGTAGTGCATCAACCCAAGGTCGGTCATCTCAAACTTCGAATAAGATCTTTCTTGCATGCATCAATCAGGTGCTCCCCTCCTATAATGAACAAGTCATCAACATACAACAGGAGAATGAGAGGAACACCTCCAACCACAATGTAGTAAAGGTTGGGATCTGAATCACTCTTTCGAAACTCAATCGAAAGCAAATAAGAATCAATCCTCGAATACCAAGCTCAAGGGGCTTGCTTCAGACCATACAAGGCCTTTTAAAGCATGCAAACATGAAAATCTCTCTCATAAATTTTAAAGCCCTGTGGTTGTTCTAGATATACCTCCTCTTGCAGAAGACTGTTGAGAAAAGCAGACTTCACATCCATCTGATGGATCCTCCAACCCATCTTTGCCACAACGAAGATCACTGCTCTGATCGAAGAAAATCTAGCAACCAACGCAAAGGTCTCGTCATAATCAACTCCCTCTACCTGTGAGAACCCTTGTGTTACAAACTAAGATTTGTACTTCTCGATGTTGCCATCCGTAGCATGCTTGATTTTGTAGAGCCACTTGGAAGTCACAACTGACTTCTCCTCTGGTCTCGGAACGACCTCCCATGCACCATTCTTCATGATGGAATTGTACTCTTCCATCATGGCATTTCTCCAAACCTGGTGTATGGAAGCCTCCTCATAAGTAGTAGGCTCGGACTCATGCAAGCTAGTCACTTGTGCCATGTAGCTAAAAAATCTTCAGGTGCCTTGCTATCTCTGACCTTCTGCTTGGGTGGCCCCACAGACTCCTTTGCTTCCTTCACAAGCTCCCTAAGCCAACTTGGCTTTCTCTTCTTGGAAGTAGCATCTTGTGGCAGACCCTCCTCTACATCCTCATCAAACAAATGTCTCCCTCAAGAAGTACCAACGGTCTAAGATCCTATCCTTGGTGAACCTGAACATGAACCATGTGTATCCAAATCACCTTAAGGTGTAACCTGTGAACCTGTGATCCGTGAATCTGTCCCTGTGCTAGAAGTCCCTGTAACTTGTGACCCTGTGCCTTGACTCGCTGAACTCTGAGATGCTGTCACCTGTGGAGTAACATGTTGCTCTTCTATTTAAGAATCTCAAGATCTCCTAAAGGCTCGCTCCTCCTCAAATCTCACCTCCCTCCTCACCACAACTTTCCTCTGTACAAGAAGGTAAATGCGGAAAGCCTTCGAAGTTTCGTCATATCCAACAAATACCCCTCTCTCTAGTAGCCTCCAACTTTGTCGTCTTCTCTGAAGGGACATGTGAGTATGTAAGGCATCCGAAAATGTAGAAGTGGCCTATCTTAGGCATCTTCTCGATGAAGATCTCCTCAGGAGTTTGCACCCCAAGAAACGATGTGGACTCCTGTTTTGCACATAAACAACTATACTGCAGGCCTCTACCCATAGAAAGAAAGGAAGACTCTGATCATGCAACATGGCTCTAGCTGCACCCACTATCGAACGGTTTTTCCTTTCAACCACTCCATTCTAGTGAGGAGTGTAAGGAACTGTCAACTACCTCCTGATACCCTCTTGTCTACAAAATTCATCGAAAGCATGAGAAGTATACTCACCCCCAGTATCTGATCTTAGTACCTTGATCTTCTTTTCTGTCTGGTTCTCCACAAGAGCTTTGAACTCTTGGAATCAAAGCAAGACCTCCTCTGACCTCTTGCTCCTCAAAAAGTAGATCCAGGTCTTCCTGGAAAAGTCATCGATGAAAGTAATTTAATACTTATAACCTGTCAATGAAGCAGAAAACATGGGACCACATAAGTTTGAATGAATCAACTCCAACACTCCCTCTGATCTGTTGTCATTGCTCAGAAAAGAAGTCTTGGTGTACTTTCCCAAAGCACACCCTCTACATACACCACTTTGCTCTGTATTGAAATCTGGCAAACTTGTGGTCATGTCTCTCACCACCCTCAAAGTTGAATGATAAAGGTGGGCCATCCTCTTATGCCATAACTCACACAATTCACTACTGATCTGAGTGTGTGACAGTGCATGATGTGGCTGGAAGAGAAGCTTGTACAATTTCCCACATATGACTCCAATTGCATATGAAGCAGATGGACCCTCTGCTTTGGGAAAGATGTAAACTTTCCCATCTAGGACATATACCCCAAGGCCTCTATGCTCAATCATGGAAACTGATACGAGATTCTTCTTCAACCTAGGGACGTACAAGACATCCCTTAGAAACATGGGCTGCATGGACTCCTTGTCAAAGCAGACTGCCCCACGCCCAACTGCTCTCACCGCTGTATCATCGCCCAATACAACCTCCAACTCCAAGCCTGTCTCAGAAATCTCGGTGAACATGTCTCGAACACCTGCATGTGACTCGAAGCTCCACTATCAATGTACCAAGTGGAGGAAGTAGTGGAAGCACTCAGTGAATGCCCAACAATCATGGAATACTCCATGTGATCCTCAAAGTCCTTGCTGGTGATGGATGATGCTCTCTCTACACAAACACCAACAAAGAGAGAAAACTGTCTCTCAAATCTAGCAGCATACTCATCAATCTCTGCTGAAGCTATTGTCTGTTGTTTCTTCTTCTTCTTGTTCGGGCATTGTCCAGCATAATGCCTAAACTTCTGACAAGCAAAGCATTTCACTTTGCTCATGTCCTTGTTCTCTTCATTTTGTTGTTTGGTTCCACCCTTGGAACCCTTCTTGAACTTCTTTTTCTTCCCTTTTGCTGCTAAGGCCGCATTCTCTTCATCATCCTTGTTGTGATGTACTGCCCTGTACATATCCCCTACGGTTCTCCTCTTGTATGAAATCATCCCAAAGATGATTCCATGAAGGCATGTGCTCACGAGCAACCACTGACGCCACAAATATAGTCCATGGCTTCGCCACACCATTCAAGGTTGTACGCATCAACTCAACACTCTCTATCACCTCTCCAATAGCTCCAATCTCATCACGAACCTGTGTAATCCTGGTGAGGTAAGTGGTCATATTTTCACCCTTGTTCATGCTAATGCTCTTTAACTTCTCCCTTAATACCATTTTCCGATTTTCATTGGAACTTTCGTAAAGGTTAAGTTAAAGCGGTCCACATCTGATGGGCATGATCTTTACCTGATATGTGTTGAATCACATGACCTTTTATTGCATCAAGAAGGATTCTTTTGGCCTTTATATCTCTTTTGTCAAAAGCGGCTTTATCTGTAGCATCTATGGGAACAGTCACTGGATTTGCAGTAGTGCTGTTCACTATCATGTAAGATCAACACTATTCTAGCTTTCCATGGGCTAAAATTTACAGCCCCATCCAACTTGTCTTCTATTATAATATCGGTAGCCATCACTGCAAGAAAGTTCAAGAGCCTGTTTTACTCAACAACCCTATTTTACTTTATTTCTCCAAGTCTGAAATTTATTTCTGTGTGCAATTTTCAGCCTTCAACTTTGCTCTGATACCATGAAATTTTTCAAGAACCCCAACCCGGTTTTAGTTTCATTCAACATATGGTTTAATGCCCAAACCCCAACATTTGCATGTGCATTAAAATTTAAATATTTAACTGAAAACATAAACACAAAAGATTTATTATCTTCTTTTTGAACTCTAAAAATTATGGCAGCCCTAAATTCTTACTCTGAAATTTAAATTCAGCCACACATGAAAATTAAATGCTCAGATTTTTGGTCGAATTGACCCAGGAGAAAACCCGAAGGGAAAATATGTTTTCAGATAGATTTGATTATTTCTTCAAAGACAATTTATATAACAAAATATAGCAGTACTTATCTCTTTTCCATCTCGAAAATTGTGCTAGAAGTTAGAACTGTTGATTTTTATGAGCAACATCGAGAGCTATTCTCTTCGGAGAATGGGGACACCTGGTATGGGACCACGGTGTAGACTCAACCCAGTGTTGAGTGACCATTTTGTTGAATGGTAGATATCTGGTCCAAGACCATGATATAGGCCCAACTCTGCCTTGGGTAGACTCAACCCAGCGTTGAGTGACCATTCTGTTGAATGGTAGACATCTGGTCTGGAATCACGATGTGGACCAGTCTAGTACTGGTAGACACAACTTAGTTCTAAGTAGCCATTCTCTGGGAGAATGGAGGCGCTTGGTCTGTTACCAAGTATTTGACCTAGACTAGGTCTAGGCATGTGTGACACTTTGACCCTTGATCTATGGGCTTTGTGTACTTCTCCAAAGTTTAGCTACCCTTGGTTAAGTTACCCTAGTACTTGATCTAGGTGTCACATAGAGTGTGAGATAAAACCATTAGTAACTCTCTTGGTTTATGATGATGTACTTTTGGAATAAAAAAGATCACAGGTAATGACCACAGGGGCACTTGAAAAAAGGCTAAAGTCAAAAGTCAAAAATACATATGGACTTTTGGACCACAGGTAAAGCGAAAAATACATAAGTACTCTTGGACCACAGGGGAAAGTAAAAATACATAAGTATTTTTGGACCACAGGAAAAGGATCACAAGTGAAAGTAAAAAATACATAAGTATTTTTGGACCAGAGGAAAAGGACCACAAGTGAAAGTTAAAAAATACATAAGTACTTTTGGACCACAAAAAAATGACGTTTGGTAAAAGTAAAAAATACATAAATGACCTTTTAGACTACTGAAAGGTAAAAGGTAAGAGTGAAATTAGGAAAAGAATAAAATATTATTATTTTGTCTTTCCTAATTTTGGTCCACTTATGGTGACTAAAGGCTATAAAAGAAGATCAAGTCAATTCATTAACACACACACTTGCTCTCACAGGCACAACTGCTCCATGAGAAGATCTTACAGGTTTGAAGGAAAAGTTAATGATTGTGCCCTAGCATGGATGAGTCTAGCTAGGGCATCATCATTCATGTGAAGTTAAACCCTCAACTAGGGTTCAATTTGCGATCAATCTTCAGATCTAGGGTAACCACCTCCAGATCTTCAGATCCGGGAAGCCTTCTCTTCCTTCACGGGCTGCCCCATTTTCTTTTTGGCATTTCCATTAGGGTTCGACCCTCTTTCCTCCTTCTCTCGGGCTGAGTCTTCACGGCCCAGGGCCACCTTTAGAAAACCCGGGAGGGTTAGGGATGCTTGTGTAGACCCTTGGGTTGCCCGTGTAGACCCTTGGGTTGCCCGTGTAGACTCTCGGGCTGCTTATGCAGGCCCAAGGGCTACTAGCAACCTGCCCGTAAGGGCATCCGGGTCTGTAGTAGACCCTAAGGTTGCCAACATACAATCTGTAAGGGCTGTTGTGTATGCAGCAAACCCTCCGGGCAGTCACCAGGCCATTCCGGGCAGCCATTAGACATTCTGGGTAGCAGAGAATTAAATCCGGGCAGGTGAAGAAGGCTAACAGAAAATTCGGGCAGAGAGGAAAAGCATTCAGGCAGGTTAGACAGAGTTCTGGGCAGGTAAGAAAATTTTTGGGAAACCTGTAAAAATTTTCGAGCCGCTGTCTTAATTTCTGGGCAGTCAATTCTTGGTTTCCGGGCAGGCCCTAACTTTTCCGAGCAGAGTTGATAATTATTTGGGCAGATTGTTTCTGTACAGTTTTGATTATCTATGAACAAATCTAGAATTTGAGGACCTAGGGTTTGAAACCCTTGTTCTGATTTTTGCTAAGAATATTTTACTGTAAATTGTGGTCAAACCCAGATTGGGGTTTGAGGAATTTTTGAAGAATTTCCTGAGTCATCTCATTTACAAGATGAGCTACTAATGCTTTTGGGGGTTTTTGTCCTTTGAAGCTTTCCCCAGTGAAAAACTCTTGTGTCCATTGTGCTGATATGATGAATATTATTTTACTGTACTTGTTATCTGTTTAAGTTAATCTGCAAATTTTTAAGTATTTTTGCTAATGCTAAAATTCCACATAGTATCAGAGCATAGCATGTGAAAAACACAGTAAAGAGACACTGTTGTTGTTTTTCCTAGATCTTGGGATAATATTTGCAGATCTAACAATTGACTAAGTGGCAGAGATGGCCACCAATGGTTTCAAACCAAAAGAGAAACTCTATGGTTCAGCCAACTTCAAATCTTGGAAGGTCAGGTTAACAACTATTCTAGATGAAAATGACTTGGATGACATTGTTCCTAATGTCACAGAAGAGCCAACAACAAATGTTGGTAGGCTTGCTTACAAGAGGAAGCAAGGTAAGGCTAGAAGAATCATCTATGATTCTATCAGAGAATCAGAGATGCCCAACATCACATCCTTGAAGACTACTAAAGAATGCTTTGATACGTTGGTCAACCTATATGAAAAGAAGGCTCCCAGTCAGAAGAGAGTCTTGAAGAAGAGGTTGCGAACTTTGAAGCTGAACAAAGATGAAAGTGTCGGTTCCTTATTTTCGAAAATTGCACAGATAAGAGATCAACTCATTGTTATTGGTATTACTGTTGATGATGATGACCTTGTGCAAACAGTGGCCGATGGTCTCCCAAGCTCTTGGGAAACTTTCATGGCATCTGTCTGTGGACGAGAGAATCAACCAACTTTTGAAAGACTTTGGCATGATTACATAGAAGAAGAAGGAAGGACCTATGGCAAGGTAATCAAGGAGGACAACCTTGCTCTTACAACAAAGACAATGAAGTTCAAGAAGCCTTTTCCGTAGCAAAAAAGGGAAAGAAATCTCAGGGTAAGTTTTCTGACATGTCTAAAGTGGAATGTTATAGTTGCCACAAGTTTGGACATTTTGCTAGAGACTGTAGGCAGAACAAGAAGAAGCCCAAGAGAAGGTTTCAAGCATCTGCTGCAGAAAAAGAAGAAGAAGAAGGACCAAATAAGAGTAAGAAGAAAACCAAGGCTAACAAGGATGAAGAGCCTAGAAGAGAGTACTACTTGACTTCTGCTCTCTCTGGTTCTTTCTTAAATTATTCCACTTCTTGGTTGGTGGACAATGGTGCCTCCAGGCACATGACAGGTAACTGTGGAGCTCTCACCAGTTATAGAAAGAAGAAGTTCACCACTCAAGTAGAACTTGGAGATGACTCCACCTACAAGATTGAAGGAGTTGGCTCAACTTCACTTCAACTTGACTCAGGTATCGTTCTTCATATTGATGATGTCTTATATGTTCCTGGTTTAAAGAAGAATTTTTTATCTGTTGTTGGTTTAGAGGACAAAGGCTTCAGAGTCCTCTTCAAGAAAGTCCTTCAATGGGCAAAGAATGAAGACCCAAGCTCAGTAATACAGATTGGGGTTCAAGAGGGATGCCTTTACAAGGCTTCCGAGGATTCCACTCATGCAGTTGATCCATGTGAGTTGTTGCATAAAAGGTTTGAACACCTTCACTGCACAACACTTCCATGCTTACATAAGATAATCAGCAGAGATGTGGTCTTCCATGAGAAAGTTGTGTTACAAACACAAGAGCTTTTAAAGGAAGATGAAGTACCTCCACTAGAGTTTTCAATTTCAGAAACTCAGAGGGAGGAAGAGGAACTTGAGGATCAAATTCCAGATATTCCAGAGGACACTGAAAGTCCATCAGAAGAACTACCTGAAGTTCCTCCTTACAAAAGGAGATCAGCTTGGTACCAAGAAATGGTACAAGAAGTTGAGAAGCATATAGCTCCTCTTGGGACTTTCAGAGAAAGCCCACAGAAGTACTCAGGTCTTATAAGTTAGCTTGATAGCGTAGAACCTTCCAAAGAAGCAACAAGTCAACAGGTATGGGTTGATGCCATGATTGAAGAGTATAGTTTAATTATGAAGAATGATCTGTGGGAAGTTGTTCTCGGACCAACAGGAAAGTCAGTAATGACAATTGCTCCTATTACCTTTAGAACCATCATTTTACTTGTTGCATTATTTGGATGGAATTTACATCAGATAGATGTAAAGACAGTCTTTCTCAATGGTAAGATTGAGGAGGAAGCTCATATCGAACAACCTGAAGGCTTTGTGAAGAAATCCTTGTATGCTTCGAGAGTTTGGTACGCGAGGATGGATGGATTGTTCCATAACTTGGGATTTTCCATAAGTACGGCTAATTCTAACTTGTACTTTAAAGTTGTTCATGATCATGTCTTGATACTTGTTCCATATGTAGATAACTTTTGGTAATGAACAATTGATAGATCAGTGTAAGAGGGAGCTTACCTCTGAATTCGAGATGAAAGATCTCGGATTGATGCATTACTTCCTTGGCTTAGAGGTCTGGAAAAAGCCAGGCAAGATCTTCTTGACACAAGGAAAATATGCAGTGGACATCTTCCAGATATTTGGGATGCAAGATTGCAAGTCTATGGGCATACCCATGACTACCAACTTGAGAAAGTTGGGTGACTCAGCCACTAGTTCACAGAGTTCAGACCCTACTCTGTATAGACAACTTTTTGGATCTTGGATGTATCACATACATACGAGACCAAACACAGAGAATGCTCTGAGTCAGTTCATGTCCAACC
>LPNX010150737.1:245001-259560 GCA_001517045.1 Pseudotsuga menziesii | reverse complement strand
TAGACAATTTTTCAACATTAGTGACATTCAATTCTTCATATTCGATTGCATTTGTGAGGGTTCCACAATCTATAATTTATACCTTGATTTTTTAACATATAATTGATTCGCTAGATGCAGTGGATGTCTCTTTGTCGATAAATGAAAAAGAGCAAGTTGCATGTGCAACCTCCATAAGCATAAAAAAATACAGCATAAACATGGGTTGACTACAACCAAAACACCTAAATAGCAAAGTCAACAATTTAAGTTGGCTTATGCCAAAACACTCATAGAGTAGCAAAGTGTGTATCCTCGAGACAAAGAGAAATATAACATCATAACAACAAACATGAAACATTAACCCGAGCCATCAAGGCAAGGGAGTGGGGGTTGGTGTCATAGCCATCCAAGGATGGGCCCCATATAGTAAGCACTTGATCAGCCTCCATGGATTGTACAACATCCCATCCATCAAAAGTCACATGGGGTATAACAGCCTCCAAGATTACAAAAGTCAGGATCACGGAGCCCTTACCCATTCATTACGGTAGACTAGTGAAGAGGTTGTGCACATGCTCATAGCACTCCCAAACTAATCTCATAGTATGGTACCTAGGCCTACCAATTGAAGAGCCTACAAATCCAACATGGGAGGGTGCATGAGTAGTAGCAAGCTCTAGGCCCTCTCTAACCCCTAAGAAAGCCTTAGGGCCCACCCACAAATCCAAAAAAGAAAGAAAAAATAAAAAAAAATGTCAAAATATGACTTTTCGTGACTTCATTTCAGGAAGCTTCGGGGAAGCTTCTGGAGGAAGCGTGGTGGAAGCGTGGGGGAAGCGTGGTGGAAGCGTGGTTCGGGGGAATCAGAAGCGTGAAGCTTCCGGAAAGGCAGGAAGCGTGGATTTTGGGGAGGGTGCGAGGTTCCAAGTTTAGGAAGCGCGATTCCATGCAAGCTTCCGGGTCGAACTCGCTCGGAGCGAGGTTCCAGGTCGGATCCGTGGGGGGGGGGGGACGCTTCGGCAACCCTGTGTCCAACACTCATGGGCTCAGGATTACTTCTAGCACTAGAGTAATATTATTTGGATATGCTAATTCAGATTGGGCTGGCAGTACAGTAAATCAGAAAAGTAACTCTGATTACTGCTTCAGTATGAGATCTGCAATGATCTCTTGGGCCAGAAGGAAGCAAGATTTCATAACTCAGAGTTCAGCTGAGGCAGAATATATTGCTACAAGTGATGTCTACAAGGAAGCAGTTTGGCTCAGAAAATTGATATCAGATCTGTTCAGGGGAAAGCTTGACTCAACGATCATCCACCAGAATAATTAGAGTTGTATAAATCTTTCAGAAAACTCAGTGATTGAAATGAGGTATCATTTCATCAGAGACCTAGTGCAGAGAGGTGCTCTAAAGTTGCAGTACATTGGTACAAGTGAACAGATTGCAGATATCTTGACCAAGCCTCTATCAGCATCAAAGTTCGTGTACTTTCATGACAAGCTTAGTATGGCAAAGAATGCCTCTCTCGCTGAGAGGGAGTGTTGATTTTTTTGAGCAGCATCGAGAGCCATTCTCTTCGGAGAATGGAGACACCTGGTATGGGACCATGGTGTAGACTCAACCCAGTGTTGAGTGACCATTCTGTTGAACGGTAGATATCTGATCCAGGACCATGATATAGACCCAGTTCTTCTCTAGGTAAATTGAACCCAGTGTTGAGTGACCATTCTGTTGAATGGTAGACATTTGGTCCGGGACCACGATGTGGACCAGTCTAGTACTGGTAGACACAACTTAGTTCTAAGTAGCCATTCTCTGGGAGAATGGAGGCGCTTGGTCTGTTATCAAGTATTTGATCTAGGGTCAAATTATGCAACCCATGGTTGAAGCACCTGGTATGTTACCAGGAAGGCACTGTAAGCCCTAGAATGGGTCTAGGCATGTGTGACACTCTAACCCTTGATCTATGGGCTTTGTGTACTTCTCCAAGGCTTAGCCACCCTTGGTTAAGTTACCCTAGTACTTGATCTAGGTGTCACACAAAGTGTGAGATAAAACCATTAGTAACTCTCTTGGTTTATGATGATGTACTTTTGGAATTAAAAAGACCACAGGTAATGACCACAAGGGCACTTGGAAAAAGGCTAAAGTCAAAAGTCAAAAATACATAAGGACTTTTGGACCACAGGTAAAGCGAAAAATACATAAGTACTTTTGGACCACAAGTGAAAGTAAAAATACATAAGTATTTTTTGGACCATAGGAAAAGGACCACAAGTGAAAGTCAAAAAATACATAAGTACTTTTGGACCACAAGAAAAAGATTTTTGGTAAAAGTCAAAAATATATAAATGACCTTTTAGACTACTGAAAGGTAAAAAGGTAAGAGTGAAATTAAGAAAAGAATAAAATATTATTATTTTGTCTTTCCTAATTTTGGTCCACTTACAGGTGACTAAAGGCTATAAAAGAAGATCAAGTCAATTCATTAACACACACACACACACTTGCTCTCACAGGCACAGCTGCTCCATGAGAAGATCTTACAGGTTTGAAGAAGAAGTTAATGATTGTGCCTTAGCATGGATGAGTCTAACTAGGGCATCATCATTCATGGGAAATTAGACTCATCATTCATGGAAGCTAGGGTTCCATCTGCGATCTATCTTCAGATCTATAGCAGCCACCTTCATATCTTCAAATCCAAGACAACATCTATCGGATCTGGGCAACCTTCTCTTCCTTCACGGTCTGCCCCATTTTCTTTTTGGCATTTCCATTAGGGCTCGACCCTCTTTCCTCCTCCTCTTGGACTGAGCCTTTACGGCTCAGGGCCACCTTCAGAGAAGCAAGGAGGGTTAGGGCTGCTTGTGCAGACCCTTGGGCTGCCCGTGCAAACCCTCATGTTGCTACAGCAGGCCCTTGGGCTGCTAGCAGCCTGCCCGTAAGGGCATCCAGGTCTGCAGCAGACCCTGAGACTGCCAACAGACAACCTGTAAGCACTGCTGTGTATGCAGCAGACCCTCCGGGCAGTCACCAGGCCATTTCGGGTAGCCACACACATTCCGGGCAGCAGAGAATTAACTCCGGGCATATTCAATCTGCCATTCGGACAGGTGAAGAATGCTAACAGAAAATTCGGGCAGAGAGGAAAAGCATTCAGGCAGGTCAGACAGAGATCTAGGTAGGTAAGAAAATTTCCAGGCAGCCTGTAAAATTTTTCGGGCAGCTGTCTTAATTTATGGGCAGTCAATTCTTGGTTTCCGGGCAGGCCCTAACTTTTTCGAGCAGAGCTGATAATTATTTGGGCACTGTTTGTACAGTTTTGATTATCTTTGAGAAGATCTAGAATTTGAGGACCTAGGGTTTGAAACCCTTGTTCTGATTTTTGCTAAGAATATTTTACTGTAAATTGTGGTCAAACCCAGATTGGGGTTTGAGGAATTTTTGAAGAATTTCCTAAGTCATCTCATTTACGAGATGAGCTACTAATGTTTTTTGGGGTTTTTGTCCTTTAAAGGTTTACCCAGTGAAAAACTCGTGTCCATTGTGCTGATGTGATGAATGTTATTTTACTGTACTTGTTATCTGTTGAAGTTAATCTGCAAATTTTTAAGTATTTCTGCTAATGCTAAAATTCAACAAGAACAACACCTTGAACAGTTGTTGTACAGAACCCTCCATTTCTGCCACACATGTGACTGTACGGACGCCTTGATTTCTGTGCACATGTTGCCTCACAATCTGTTATGTACGGTTTGCTGTACAATCAGCAATAATTGTTGGACCTGCCTCAAAATTTGTGCTTTACAGATATTTAATTTCTGGCTTGAAAATCGTGCTGCCTCACCTCAAAATTTGTGTTGTACGGCCTGCATTCAATTGTTGTATGGCTGCCTTGGGATTTGTGCCATTCTGTTGGTACAAGTGTTTCAAAATTTGTGCCATTTTTTCTCTTCCTAGTTCTGGAAATTTTGCAAGGGTTTCTTCTCTCTGGTTCTCTTGCTTCTCCTCTTTCAAAATTCTCTCTTGAAAGTAAACAATGAATTTTCTTTGCCTTTCTCAAGCCTTTTTTGTTTGAGTAACTTCCACCTTGAGATCAATGGCTTAGATTAAAAGCCAACTACATGAGATCTAGGGCCCATTTCATTTTCTTCATTAAAAAATCATTTTTTACTTAATTATGAGAATTTAATGCACACCCTCATTAATACTCATAAAGTCATTTTTAAAATATAAACTCAAACATTTATTAAAAGGTCACTTTATCATAAAGTCATTCTCACCTTTTAATTTGGCTAAGAACCACATTTAAAGTGTCTTTGTCCACCCCAAGGCATGAGTGGACAAACACTTCCTAGTTAAAAATTCATCAGAGAAAGCCTTTGTGCTAAAACAGTCTTTGCAACAATTATGCTAATTCTATGTATCATTTCTGCCCATTAAAAACTCCTAAGTCTATTGATAATGAACTTTCAGATTGAGATCTCAAAGAAGGGGCTGGAGGAAAGGCATAAGTTTGAAGAGGATCACGAAATGAAAGTTTCAGCCACAAGAGCTAGATTGTCTCAACTGCAGAGAGAAATTGACTCGATAAGTGATCAGAAGCTACCTAGGCTGAGAGAAGAGATTAGCAAGAATGAGGTAAGGATGCTTTATCGATGTTCTATATTTTTTTCAAATAGTCATTTTTTAACACTTCAACAGATTTGCCACGGATTGCAGCTTGAAGAAATTTGCTTGTATGAATTATTCCATTTAACAGGTGGAAATGAAACATTTGCTAAAGAAGCGACAAGATATTGAGAACAGGCCAGATAAGTTATCTCGAGAGGATGAGGCAGCAAATGTTCTCATTCAAACATTAAGAGGAAAATTGCGTGGGAGGATTACAGATTTGGCTACAGTTAGTGGCCACTTGGCAAAAGCAGTAAATTCCATTCTTTGTCATCTTACAAATCCTGCAACCACGTACGTTGAATTCAAGAATATTTTTAATTTAATGGTATTGCTATTTAGATTGCATTCTTAATACAAGCTAGCAAAATATTAATTTTTCTTGTTCATACTTGTATTATGAAAATGATTTTTAGCCTTGACGGAATGCAAGTGGAATTTTTTCTGAACCTGAAGACTGACATGACTCGTTCCCGAATGCAGATTTGTAGTTGATGACAGAGATACAGCAAATACAATTATCTCATATTTTCAGGAAAAACGCATTGGCATTGCAACATGCGAGATTTTATCTGAGTTAAGTTTACAATTCAAGTGCAGAAATACTTTTGAAACTGGACCATATATTAGACCAGTTTTGCAAGACCTCCAGTGTTTAGAAAATTATCGACCTGTCTTCCAAAAATATTTTGGAAATTGGTGTGTAGCAAAAGACCTTTATGCTGCAACCACATATTTCAAAAGGAAGCAAGGTTATTCTGAGACATATGATGTTGTGACTGAAGATGGAGTTATCTTCAAAAAGGTAAAACTAAACCTTTTTATGCCTGACCTTAATGTCAACATTAATTTGTCACCTTTATATGTTGCATTTTCAACTTCCTTAACATGCTTATAATATCCAACCTATACTAGGCAACCACCATACTGTAACTTGGAGATTCATGGACAAGTATTTGTTTGTTCTTAATTTAGGATGGGGAAGTAATTGCTGCTAACTGGGACACAAAAGGGAAAGCAGCTTTTAAATCTAGTGATGATATCTTTAAGCAAGATGAATCAAGAACCATTGTAATATTGGAGGAGGCCCTAAAAGATAAGGATAAACAGAAATATAAGTTAGAAGCAAGTCTAGCGACATTTCTAACTAATTTGGAGCTCATAAAATCTCAAAAACAAGATGCCTATGAACAAATGCAGAAACTAAGAGAAAGTGAAAAATCTCGTTCCAATACGGCAGCTATCAGATCTAAGCTTGAAGAGCAGCAGATTGAGCTCGATACTATTCACAGAGTAATCGAAGATGATCGAGATGATCAGAAACTTCAAAAGGAAATTCAAGAATTGAAACAGGAGCAAATGATTTTGAAAAGCAAATTGGGGGTAGCTGAAAAGTTTCTTTCATACAATCCTGAACTGGTTGAATTGAATGAAAGAAGTAAACAGCTTAATGCAGCAATGAGATCATACACAGTCGAGGTCCAACAGAAAAGATCATCTTTCAAGATGCTAAAAAATCAGTTGGAAACAGTAAAATCTGATAGTAAGTACAAGTCATCACTCTCAGAAAAATTAACAGCCCTTGCAACACTCAAAGAGAAGTTTCTCAGCACGAAGGAACAATTTCATGAAGCAGAACTTCAAATGTCTACCAGGTTTGTTTTGGAAAATTTTAATGATGCCAGCTTATTATAGTTGACTTTTTTTCTTCCAACAATTAAAATAAAATATGGATTGGCATCATATAACTAGTCATTTTTTTGCAAGATGTGTGTTTTCTTATTTAAAACTCCACTAAGGAACACTTGAAGAATGCACATGCAGGAAAACAGAAATTGAGAAAATGAAAGCAAAAGTGATTGAATTTGAAACAAAGATTTCTGAGTGTAACAAAGAAGAGAAGGCACTGAGGTCAAGAGAGGTAATTCCTAAACTTGTTCTTATTCCTGTATGCAATTATTTGCAGATGACATATTATTGCAGGTTTGATTCTAAATGGCATAACTAGTGAACCTTACAGAACAAAAAATTTGGTAGGTTTTTATAAAGGATGAGTTAAATGGGTTGGCGGCATCTGAAACAATAACAAAAGAACAATTAAGAAAGGTTATTTTGGCGCTGCAAGACAGTTATGGACCTCAGCTCCACAAAAAGGTATGCCATGAACTGTCTAATCCGTCTTTTGAAGCACTTGCAAATGAAGCAGAAGATGAGGAAGGCCTGATCTTGGCTCAGGAGGAGATGTCTCTGAATGAAATCAGAAGGCAAGAATTCATTTAGCAAACATTTTTTCAGTTGGACTAGGGCAATGACTAACTGAAACGTACGTTGTGTTTTGCTTTCATCGATTCATTACTTCTGAAATGTGTTTGTTTTCTACAGGAACATTCGTGCCGATGCTTTAGAGGAGGATGTAAAGTACCGAAAGAATGAATCCTACTTTTTGATAGAACTTGACAAACTTACTGAAATGATAGAATCACAAAGAAATCACAAGGACAAGCTAGAAAATGAGAGGTTTAATATCTTTACAAAATCTGTCAACAAGGTAAGTTTGCTCTAGTTGCTCTGTTTGATTGATTTTTAATTAGGGACGCACTTTATATGTTTCAGACTAATTATTTCAAGTTTTTAGCTGAACGGCGTGCTGTCAAAAACATATCAAAATCTTACACAACATGGAGATGCATATCTCTCTTTCACAGAGGAAAAGAGTCTCCTTTTTTCTGATGGAGTAAATCTACAAGGTATTGATATAAAAAGCTACTGATTTTTTACCAAACAGTATACTCTGAATCTGTTCGCCATAGCAAATTTCAACTACTAAATACTTACCAATTGAATTTGGATAACCAGTGCGCCCAGATCGTCATAAGTGGCGTATTTTCAATTCCCTGTCCGGGGGCCAACAAGCTCTAGCCTCTTTAGCCTTGTCATTCGGTATACAGGCAATGTTTCCCTCACCCTTCTACTTCTTTGATGAGATTGATGCTTCCCTGGATACAAAGAATGCACGGCTAGTTGCAGAATACATCAAGGTGAATCCATTAATGTTCCCTCTTTACCTTGTTCCCTGATTTTTCAGACACCTGCAACTTCCAATTATATGTACGACCTTAACAGATCTTATATGTTTTGATTTGCTTTGTCCTCTTCAGAATCAAACTTCTGCTCAGTATATCGTGGTTTCTCATCGGCCTCAGTTATATGAACTTGCAACATCTTTGGTGGGGGTCTATCATTACAGTGGTTCCTCGACATGTATTACTGTCAAAGTCTAAGAATCAAGATCAATTATTGTACATACGAGGCATTAGTTTGATATTCACATACCTCGTAGAATGATGCCACCACTTGAAATCGCTCATTCATGTCAGGAAAGCCAGACCGATAGAATGTCGATTGCGATAGCAGCAGCTGCACATTTATGAAAACTAGCAGTAACATTATGTTTGCCAAATGATCCATTTAACTACAACAAAGTCAAAGTATAATGACATAGAAGTTGACAACCAACGCAGTCAAAACTAAATATAAGTAACATAGAATCATACTTACACAGTTGTGGACCCACGTACACATTAGAACACCTTTGGTACAGGTTAGATGATTGCACAATCTTAATTTTTTTAAGTTGTACTTTGGTCGAAATTACTGTTAAAATAGCATTATTCATATTCCTATTCAACCATTATTTGGGAATCAAGAGGCTTTCTTTAGGTACTAGGAATGGGCTTCGAATCAACCAGTTCCCCACTGTTTTCACCTGGCATACAATTTTACTAACATATTATTCTAACAATAATCTAATAATCTTTTGATTTTTTCTCACTGTTTCTTGGGTTAATAAATTCATTATGCACACCTGTAACTTTGCAAACACTCACCTATGAACTTAAGAAAACAAGAAACGTAAATGGTGTATAAGTGGGTCCTCACGTTTATATCTATAATATAAAAGCAATAGGGAGTCAGCTTCCCATCCAAAGGACCTATTGTGCCACTAAAATGTGTCCCAGCAAGAGTAGGTTGCAGGTACAATAAAGTTGTGGGTTTGAATAAGTTGGGAAGAAGTTGTGGCCTAGCAGAGTTGTGGTACAGGAAATGTCAAGGCTAAATTGTGGGCCCATAAAAGTGTTTTAAGATTAAGTTGTAGGCTGACAGGATGCAGAGGGTATATGGCAAGGTTGAGTTGTGGGCAGCTTAAGCTGTCAGTTAGACTTGTGCAAAAGATATAAAATAGTCTAGTAGAAGGATTGAAAGGTTGGGTTTCTACTTTTTAAAGGATGTAAAGTTATGATTTCGTGATTAGGCAGATATATATTCATCTTAACTCTGGATTTACCAAATACCAGAGGGACCAAATTCCTTGAAGTTCAAACCAAAATTTCAGTAATTTTTTTTAGTTTTAATTAATTGGATTATATATCTTTTTAGTGTTGAACTGTAAGTTGTGGACATTGTAAAATTTTTGGTTACTTAATATTTTATTATTTATTAAAGTGCCATGTGTTAACTCCACTTATATATTTCAGGTTATGTAAAAAAATTATTTATTTAATAATTTATTATTTTATTAAAATGCTACAGGTTAACTCCACTATATTGAGCACAAAATTTCAAGTCTCCCTCATACTTGCTATAGAAAATGCCTGTCACACAATAACAAAAAGAGGAAAAGATTGACCAGTAATGAAAGAGGAAGTAGAATAAATTAAGATGGAAATTAAATATATCTTAAAAAAAATTGATTTTATTTATTTAAATTATAATTTATAAAGAGAAAGACTCTTGATGAAGAATGAGTGAGAGTCGAGTGTCCTTTGTAATTTGTACTACTAATTTTTTATGTGATTAAATAATGAAGGTTGTATTATTGTTGGTTACAAGATTCAATGTGTAGATTAGGGAACGAGAGTCCGAGTTTACCTTACTAATATTTTCATATGATAAAACATTGAAGGTTGTGTTAATGGTGGTTACAAGATTCAATGAGTGGACTTGGGTACTATAGAGTCTACTTGAATTCACCACCTTAGACAAGTTTATTTGTTTGGACTTTGGGTTGATCCATGGCTTTTTTGAAAAGAGCTATTGAGTTAAGCAAAATATTGTTGGTTTTTTTAAAAAGCCATAGAGTTAGGGATAAATTGAGTCATGAAAATGTTGTTAAAGTTGAGACTACTTATGGCCCCCTTAGTGATGTACACTATGGGATAGATGTTCATGTATATATTGTCAATTGTGTAGTGTGTGCACACCCAATGATATATATTCTAGAGTACATATTGCAATACATGTCACTATGGGGTACTTATTGCTCATTGTCAAATTAATTATGTATTCTACTTTCAACATTGAATTTTTAAAGTCAGAATTGATGTCTAATTTATATTTATGTTTTACTGTATTGACTTAAATGTTTACCATTAGAGGTGGCAGTGTAGCGGGGGGGGGGGGCGCGAATCATTGATCTCAAAGGAACTTGTGAACTAAGCTATGAATGGGGTGTAGGGACAACCATAAACAATCAAGCCAAGGTTTATGTGCTCCTTTAGGGGCTCAGGCTTTGTGATTCAAATAACATCAAGTTTTGCATAGTTATTGCTAACTTAGCTATTATAATCAAGATCATGATTAGGTTAGACCCCTTAACTGATGGTGATTTGGCTAATATAATAGCAAGATTAAAAATCTAGGTGCCTTGTGTTGAAGATATTGAGTTTTATCGTGGCTTGAGAAACCTCAATCGACAGGTTGATAGTTATTCCAATCGAGCCTTGATAGTAGGTGTTGGAATGTTGCAAAAAGAGGGGGTATCTATCTTTTTTGTCCCCTAAGCTTTTATTCCTTATGCTTGATTTTATGTTGTACTATGACCACACTAACTTGTCATTAGAGGAGGCCATGAATCGTGGCAATCAAAGGCTTAGCAATCAATTGTACAAATGGGTGAACATGATTTTGTATATCATCTTTACAACACCACACGTGCCAATGTTAATGTTCAACTGGTGTTTTGAAGAAGAAAGGATGAACTCTTGCATTGTAGGTGGGATTATGGCTCTTGGTCTTGGCATTAGAGGGAAGGTTATCCTTGATCAATGTCCCTTGGTGCATTTGTATCTTTTGATAAGTGTATATGATTTCATTATGTGGTATCATTTCATTGTAGATGTACAAAATTCAAGGCAAAGTTCTAAGCATTTGAATGTGATCTGGTCTTGTTGGGATTTTTTGCTTTTGAAGTTGGTTTGGTTTTCTAAGAGTGCCCCTTGCTTTGTCTCTACAAATTCAACAGATCCCCCTTTGGGTATTAGAAATTTTGTTTGTTCTTTTGTTAATTTAGGTTATAAATGGTTCCCATTTTCTTTGGGCTTGTTTGTTCTTGGGTTTTGTCGACCTCTCATAGATCTGGTTGTGCTTTGGTGTTTATGGGATGCCCTAGGTTTGTGTTTGGGAAGGCACATACAATGTCTCCTAGCTATGTTGTAGTGTGAGTGAGACTCCTTTACTTCTCATGATAACCTCATTGATTCTTTTGCATGCTGGTAGTGGGCTTCAAGCTTTGGATTGTTTCAATCTTTTGTGTAAAAAAGAGTCTCAAGCTTAATGGGTGTTCTTGGGAACCATTGAATTTGTTCCAAGAAATCCATTATACATAGAGTATTGTACATGCCTGAGGTGTGTATTAGTGGCCATACAATAATATTGTTAGTAACCACCAAAGTGCATATTGATAAACATCAATGTAGCTCTCAGAATGTAGTGATTATGGAAACCCTTCTACAACAAAAAAGACAATTATAGGTTTTAGAAGTATAGTGTTGATGCTATGGAATATGGTATGTAATATCAACAAAGGAACTTAGTCGACAACCAACGGAATATGCTATGTAATCCACACATGTCAGTGGACTTTGTTAAGCGCAACGATGAGGAAATTGTATGCCAAATGCTTGAAGACATGGAGTTGGAACACCAAGAATCACAACCCACTAATATTGGTCAAGATGATGCACATAGCTAACAGATCTTTTATTAATGTTGGTTATCATTTGTAAGACAATTATAATCTTAGGTGTTTTCTTTAGAGTTTATACTAGTAGTAGTTTTTTGAAATCCTCTACAATGGGTGGTCAAGACCTTTTAGATCATTTTTGCTTGCTTGAAATACTAAATTTTGAAATTAGAAACAACATTTTTTTTGTATTATAGCATTGTATGGTTTGGTTGGGACCCTTTTAATAGAAAATGATATTCATTCTTGAAAATAAAAGTAGTACTTGTGTTTCAAGGTGTTAGATAATGGTTAAGTTGCAAGAAATGCCCCCTACGTTCTATGTTGGAAATGTGTGGAAACAATCCAAAATGTCTTAGAGTCGTTACAAGATTTGGAAACGCATCTTGAAACATTTCAAGGCATGTTTGACATGGTTGACTCAAACAAATTGTGTTTTGATGTGTTGTCTCATTTTGGCTCCATTCAAGTGCCAAAGTGGTGCACGGGACCCTTGAAAAGCATACACATTCCTAGACAAAAGGAAATAACATTGATTTTGATCTAAATTCATTCCTAAAACACATGGAAAAATTATTACAATCAATTTGAAAAAAAAATCTGTAAACTTTTATTGTTACTATTTTTATAGGAAACAACCTATTCTCTCTTACAACAAACTTTTTACTTGTGTTTTGAAGCATTGGGAGGAAACTTTGGTGAGTTTTCAATGAGAAAATGGTTGTGGGATTCGTTATCTTTAGTGAGTAATTTCTTTCTTGTGTTTGCAACATTAATGGCTTCTTGAAGTGGTGTATCCAATGCTCTTATACCATCAAAACAAAGCAAACCAAATGATTACTATCATCTTTAGAAGTATGTTGTAAAACCTGCACATATCAATAGTTAGCATTCATATGAGTGGTAGTGTGATCTTTCAAGGACTCATAAACAAGAGTAAAGGTACAAATTTTGCATTAAGCGATATTTGGTGTTGACATTCGTGCACATCTAATAGACCCAATTGTAAGAAGAAAATTTGAGAGAATGTAATAATGCTCATACTCTATTTTATTGATCAAGTAGATTTTACGCCTTCTTTCATTCTAAGGTGCTTAGATTTTAAGTATGGATTTTGATGTAACCAATGCCACAACTCTAGTTGCAAGGCTAGGCTTCAATGCAATATATTGCATACACAAGGGGTCTACAAATCAAAAGTCATGCAAGAACAACAAAAGCAAGCAATCTAGAAATCAAATTAATAATAAAAATCACACACATCACATTCTCCTACCTTTATTAAATCTAAGAAGTTTAAGCTAAGCTTTGGAATTTATCACAACAAATAAGTTGAAGCCCACACTTATACAATTATGGCCCAGTGCCTCTTAGTGTAATTGTAATGTTATTTCATTGAAAAAGCTCTCATAAAAATCAAACCTTACATATTGATTAATAACTTCTCACTCATCAGTAAATAATGAAGGCTATTTCCTGGAACTGCAGGGGGCTCGGTAGTAAAGGTAAGGAAGAAGCTATGCTAGACCTAATATCTCTTCATCAACCGGACATCCTGCTGATTCAGGAAACAAAGATGGAGGAGACAACATTCCTCCAAACCAGCAAAAAATTTTGGAAAAGAAAAGGAGCCGCTGCTCTAAGCTCCAGAGGAGCATCTGGGGGTATTGGAACCCTTTGGGATGAAAGGAAATTTGAACTTATGGACAACAAAAACAGCACTCACTGGATCCTCACAGTGCTGAAGCAAAAAGACTCTAACTCCCTGGTAAGTATAATCAACTTATATGCACCTAACTCTTATGGCAAAAAAGTGAACTGTTGGAATCTTCTCCGTGACCACAAGCCCATTCTTCTGGAAATGAGACAAGAAACAAATCTGGGACCCATACCGTTTAGATTTAACCCGCTGTGGGCCAAGCAAGCTGATTTTCTTCAGATCGTAGCAGACTCTTGGGCCCAATCAGTTACCGGCTCTCCCTTCTATGTATGGGAGGAAAAACTGAGGAGAACCAAAAAAATGTTGAAGAAATGGGCCAAAACGCTCCCTAAACCAAATTCGGCCAAGCTCCACGCTGCTCACAAGCTGGAACTGCACCAGGCTGACATGGAAGTTAAAAACGTGACTGAACATGACATTCATAAAGAAACTAGCCTGCAGTTGAACCTTCACGCGGCCTGCAGAGAGGAGGCTGAATGGTGGCGCCTCAAATCAAGGTGCAAATGGTTAAAGGATGGGGATAAAAACTCAAGTTTTTTCCACAAATTGACAGAAACCAGAAAAAATCAGAATAACGTCCGGGAAATACTAGTCAATGATAAGATAGTCTCTCAATTTGACGAAATTAAAACTGAAGCTTCCATCTATTTCTGCGAGCTGTTCACAGCTCAGCCCACCCCCAGCGATGACCAATTGATGAACCTGGTCCCTAACTCAATTAAGAATAAGGACAACGATCTCCTAACACAAATCATCACGCTGAAGGAGATAAAAGAAACGGTAGATTCCATGGAGGAGGATCGATCTCCAGGGCCAGACGGGTTTAATGTGAATTTTATAACTATCTGCTGGGACATAGTTAAAAAAGACTTACTTAAAATGGTCAGGAAGTCTCAAAGCTGTAGTAAGATCGGCGGAAGCACAAATTCAGCTTTCTTGGCCCTCATTCCAAAGGAGAAAGAGGCTAAAACCTTTGACAGGTTCCGGCCAATCTCACTTTGTAACATAGGGTATAAGATCATCACTAAGATCATGGCTACCAGACTAAAGTTCATTCTGCCAGTCATCATTCCGGAGAACCAAGGTGGATTCATAAAAGGAAGGAAAATTTGGGACAATGTCATATTAGTACAAGAAGCCATCCACTCCAGCCTGAAG
>LPNX010150737.1:132477-244806 GCA_001517045.1 Pseudotsuga menziesii | reverse complement strand
ATATTTGGATGGAACATCAATCCGAGAGAAATGTCAGACATATCTCGAATCCTAAATATGAATGGAGTGGTAAGCTGGGACTCTTTCAAATACCTAGGGATTCCTATTGTCAAACTAAAATCCAAATCCTCGGACTGGAATCCTATAGTGGAAAAAATAAAAATAAAAATTTCAGGATGGGGGACTGCATGGCTGAATCTAGCAGGGAAGGTTGTTCTTATTAAAGTTGTCCTGAACAGCTACTTGCTCTACCAATGTTCTCTGCTTCTAGCACCGGGCAAAATCATTAACTAGATAGAGGCACTGCTGAAATCTTTTCTCTGGAACGGTGGGAACAATGAAGGAGGGAAAAAGTACGCCCTGGTAAGATGGAAAACCGTCAAGCTGCCCAGAAATGAGGGAGGACTTCAAATCAGGGACCTCCACTGTCAAAATTTGGCCATTGGGGCTAAATTACTCTGGAATTTACTAAATCCTCATCCAACCTGGTGCAGTCGGGTTCTTAAAATTAAATATTTTCCAAGACCAAAGCTGAGATGTTTGGAAAGTAACCACGTGAAGACAAAGGGATCACCAGTCTTCACCCTGTGTAAAAAATCGCTGCCTCAATTTCTGGATAAATTATGCTGGAGTCCGGGCAATGGAAAAGACATTAACTTCTGGAGGGACACAATACAGGGTAAACTACCACCACATCTGCCTCGGCTACAATTCTGGATGGAGACGAGAGGACTGACATCGTTGTGGAGTATTTCAAACTGGGAGGTTAATCAGCCAAATCGTTGGGTCTCTTGGACATTGCCGGACTGTCCAGAAGCGCTGGAGTTGGATAAACTGAAGTTGCTCAACCATCTGGCTGGAAGTGCACCGATTACTCTCTCCCTGAAAGATAAACGCGGCTGGGGCACTCAAAGTGGCATCTATTCGACAGCTGAAGGGTATAACATGTACGCAGCCTCCTTTAACGTGCCAGCGAACCCTGCTATATGGAAACTCAACTGGGAAAATAGAACGCTGCCTAAAGTTGATGTATTCATTTGGACACTGCTTCACCAAAGACTGTTGACCGGAGAGAACCTGGAGAAGAGGGGGATAGCAGGCCCCTTTAGATGCCCTCTTTGTGCGGTAAATTCAGAATCTCTTTCCCATCTCTTCTTCAACTGTCCTTATTCTGTTTCAATTTGGAATGAAGTAATGCTGAATGAAGGAGAAGGATTTCATTGGAATGGAAGCAATCAAGAATTTTTCATTAACTGGGGGAAAATGTACAATGGTGAACTGGTGAAAAAAAACGGGGTGAGAGCCTGTTGGATGAAACTATCCAAAATTGTTTGCTGGTGCATTTGGATAGAAAGAAACCAGAGAATCTTTCAGAATAGAAGCCTACCGGCGTGGAAGGTAACGGTCAAAATCAATGCTCTTCTTAGTGAGGTGGTGAGAAATACCAAGATTCCGGTCAATAAAGCTGATCTGACAGATAAAGAGAAAAAATGGATGAATAGTCTCAATATCCAGGTAAATAACAGGACAGCTATTAAAAAATCGGAGGACTGGGAACTTAGAATGGACAAAACCCAATTCGAAAACTGGTTCAGAGAAAGAAAGATATTCAAGCTGTTTTTTGATGGAGCTTCAAAAGGGAACCCGGGGATATCAGGAGGAGGAGGAGTTGTCATAAACCACATAGGAAAAGTAGAAATTGAATTCGCCTGGAACATAGGGCAAGATACTAATAATATGGCAGAAGCATATGGGCTATGGCAAGGCCTTAAGCAGGTGCAAAAAGTAGGCGTGGACGAAGTTGTGGTTATAGGAGACTCCAAGCTTATTATCCAAGCAGTGAGCGAAGGAAGAAGGGGTAAAAATGAGCATTTGGAAAGACTGTTAAAAAGAATCAGAGATATGATCAAAAGGTTTAGGAAGATTGAATTCTTCCATGTTCTCAGGGAGCTCAATATGAGGGCGGACAAAGCAGTTAATAAAATCATAGATATAGGGTGCTATGAACTCAAGGTTAACACTAAGATTAGTCTGGAAATACCCCCATAATCTGTCTAAGGACGAGGAGTTTTAGCGGATCTCTGTAATCCTGATCAGCGTTTTTAAGCTGTTATCTCTTATATTAATATAACTGTTTTTGTTAAAAAAAAATAACTTCTCACTCATCACCAATAGATCATCGTTTTGTGCATTATACACATCGACATCTACATAATGTATAAATATATTCATTTTTTCATATTTGAAATTTAATTTTTTTTGTTGTTAAATATTATAATTTTAACATAAAACTAATTATAAAGTCTTATCAATCAAGAGCATATTCTAACTTCTACTTTCTAATCTCTATATTAGTCTAAATTGTCTTAGTATTGTTTCTTCTTTACTCCCTAAATAATATTTCCATACATGATAATTTGAATATGAAGAAAATGGCTCCTTTCACGTGACTAAACCTTCTCCACAGTGTTTCCTTGAAGAGGCATAGAGACATTTGTTGATCCTTCAATCCTTCACTGACTCTCTTTCTCCTCTTAATCAACCTTCATAGTTCACTTTAAGGCGTATTCAACCTCTACATGTAGTGATTTTTCATATTTTCTCAAAAGCTAAGATTTCTCATACGAAAAATAAACTTAAATGTTATACTCAAAAGTTCCAATTAGAATATTACCATCATAGATCCATCTTAACTCTAATTTTATCAAGCATCGAGAGGGATCAAATCCCTTCAGGTGCAAACTCCTTTTAGAGTCCTAAACTTAATGAAAGATTGCATCTTAAGGGATTTGATCCCTCTCGACGCTTGATAGAGACAAAGTTAAGATGGATCCATGTTGGTTCCAATCATAGTGACCGCATCAAAACAACGTTGCTGAAAACTTATAAATACCACTTTGAAGTCATTCATCCAAAATTAAAAGAAAATATTTCCATGAACAAAATATTGAATTGTAGTAAAGTAATAATCATGTTCGATGATAGTACATGTGAAAGAATGCAATTATATATATATATTACAAATTGATCAATGTTAGTCTGTCTTCTTCTCTTCTTTAAGTCACCCTTGCCCCCTTTGTTATCTTTCCATATCGATCATATGTGAAAGGAGGTTGAAATTGAACTACAAAACGGCTAAAACATATGGATGGAGATAATAGATGTCATTCTACTCAACTAACTGTGTTAACTTGAATAGATCAGGGTTTGGGCTATTTAACTGAATGATATCATGCAAAATGTAATATCACTAAAATCAATGCATATTAACAATACTATTAGGTAATATTTCATTTCTCAATGCACTAATTTCAAATTAGAGGGATGTTAAATCATGACACAAATCTTCATCTAAAGACATAAATCAATAGATCATAGATGTCCTTAGTGTAAGCAATGTATGTTAACAATATTAAAAAGAACATTCCTAAAATCAAAGCAAATTTGCAACAAACTCTGATTACTAAATCCCCACATTATAATATTAGATGCAAATATATAGTCAAATTAGGGTTTTGACTATTTGACAGTGGTGATTCAATCTACTTGGCTAATTGTTGTAAATTGAATCAAATTGGGGTTTTGACTATTTAATTGAATGATATCATATAAAATGACCAAAATGGATGGATGGAAAACTTTGGCCAGAACGGGTGGATCAATCGCAGGGTATTTGGCTCCAACAATGACTTGATGAATAGATCATAGATGTCATTCTACAAGCGACTATCTATGGTAATTGAATCATATTAGGGTTTTGACTATGTAATTAAATAATGTCATACAAAAATTAATATCACTAAAATCAATGCATCTTAGCAATAATATTAGATCATATTGCATTTCCCAATGCATGTATTTCAAATTAGAGTGATGTTAGATCATAACCCAAATCTCCTTTAAAGACATAGATCAATAAATCATAGATTTCCCTCAGTGTAACTGAATAATATTATGGTTTTGACTATTTAACTAAATGATATCATACAAAATGGCCAAACGGATGGATGGAGAGCTTTGTCCAAAATGGATGGATCAATTGTAGGGTTTTTGGCTCTAGCAACGACTTGATGAATATATTATAGATGGAATTCTACTCAGCTAGCTCTGGTGATTATATCTACTCAAGTAATTGTGGTAACTAAATCAAATTAGGGTTTTGACTGTTTAATTAAATGCTTTCATACAAACTGGTTTCAATGGATGGATGGAAAGTTTTGGCCATAATGGATAGATGAGTTGCGGGGTTTTCAGCTCCAACAATGACTTGATGAATAGATCATAGATGTCATCCTACTCAGGTAACTCTAGTGATTCTATATACTTGGCTAACTGTGGTAAGTGTATCATATTAGGATTTTTATTATTTAACTGAATTTGATATCATACAAAATGTAATATCACTAAAATCAATGCATATTAACAATACTAAGATGGATCATATTGCATTTCCCAATGCACAAATTTCAAATTAGAGGGATGTTAGATCATAACATAAATCTTCATCTAAAGACATAGATTAATAGGTTAATGTCCCTCACTGTAATTGAATCATATTAGGGTTTTGACTATTTAATGGTGGTGATTCTATCTACTTGGCTAATTGTGAAAAGAGAATGAGATTAAGGTTTTCACTATTTAACAATTTGAAAGAGGTCCATGATTTACATATAAAATACTTCAACAATATAAACCTTGAACTTACATTATCAACCTTAAATAACTTAACCATTTACTTAGCATAGAACTGTAAACAAAGTTACTTCAATTTTACATTTGTAAGACCATTTCTAATAATATAATTTTCTAATTTACTACTACAATTATTTTATTTTAATTAACATAATGGTAAGCATATTTCTAGTTTACTAATTTCAATTAACCATTATTTTCTTTGTAAAACTATAACGACTTCAATTAACCATTATTTTCTTTTAAAACTATATTGTGAATGATTTCAAATAACACAAATGTAAGCATGTTTCTATTTTAATATTATAATGATTTTAATTAACCATTATTTTCGTTGTAAAACTAATTATAATTATTGTGAGTGATTTTATATATAATAAAACAATACATTGATATTTTTAGAAAAATTATGTCTATTTCGATAGAAGGCAACTCTTAGAATGGAAGAGGAATTCATGATGTTGATAAAGGATATAAGCAATTGTAATGACTCAGATATATGGACCTATGCTGCTATTTATAAAAAGCGCAAACTTCCTAAGTTTGTTGCTTCAATGTACATTTATGTTTACAATAATCAGGGTTTGTAAATTTTGTTAGGCATTCAAGTCACTTTAAATACTTTCAAGAAGCATATTGACTTCTCTAATCATCTAATGGTGTTAAAAGAAGACAGAGTTGAAGCTGTGAGCGTTGTTCTGCTATGAATGATAGGGTGTTTTATAGCATTCGGAAATATGAATTCTCTTGATTATTTATATGAGAAAGCCTGAAATTGTGCTCTATGATGCTTGATTTCTCATTTTTTAATCAAGTGCATCATTTTTTTTATGTAGTGCCAAGGTATTGTAATACTTCATATTTCGCATCTGAGTACAACCAACATCCTCTACCCAAGGTTTCATCTCATCTATGATCACCTTCAGGTCCATTACCTTTTGTTCCTCCTTCACCCACTCTTCCACCCTAAATATCTAAGCTTGAATTTTAGGGGAAACGACTTGGTAGTATAGGTTTTTTGCATCTAATGCTTCCCTTTGTGCTCGTTTTGGACGATGACTTCTACTCCCACTATGGATTCTTCCCCCCATGTCCTTAATGAGCAATCATTGTTAATTCAAGGTCTATCCCTCCAATATGAGCCAAGAGTCGCCCAATGAACAGAACTACTGCAAGGCACTCACAAGCTGGCCCAACCGCCCCCTGAAATGTCGATACAAAGATATCCTCTATAGCACCACACAAGAAATTATGTTTTGATTTTCTAAGTTTATGTTTGGTAATGACGAGCTTTGCCCTCCGAAGCCGATTTACCCTGTGTATGTCTGCATATGCAATGTAATGTGAAGTTATCTTGGAATATAAAGAATTGTTGAAGTCTGTTGTTCGATCTTGGAGCGATTGGTATCAGAGCCACACCCAGCAGCATCTGTGACTTAGTACTGTTTACATTTTATTCTGTAAGTTGATAAATTACATCTTAGTGCTCTATATCTTCTATTCTGCACATCTTTCTCTGTGTAAGCTAGAAAAAATTGTGTCCTGTAGGCTACAGAAATGGTAGTCGAGTAAATTGATTGGACCTAGAGATTTATAAGAGGTTTTAGTTTCAACAGCAGCTGAGGGATAGCGAAGTAAGTCCAAGTGATAGAAAACCCGTGTGAGGATAAATCTCCTTGAAATGGATCCATCAATGGATGCGATTTCTCACTTAACTCTAGATTGCCAGCAGGAGGATGCTGCTGAAGTATCTTTAGAAAAACGTCGTTCTTCCTATCAACATGCATTGTCTGAGTCGGATTCATCTGTTATACATATCCAAGATGTTCACCCTTCACAAGATTGGCAGTTGCCTACAATATTGCCCTCGGATGTCTACAAGCTTAAATGGTGGAAATATGCCTCTGCCACACAAATTAAGATTTCCTCTGTAGATATATCCTTTACCGACTCTGAAGAACCTGTGCATATAAACCTTCTTGACTGTCAGCAAATCGACTAGGCTATTAAAGTCGGTTATAAATACGCACACCTTGGTGCCATAAAATTAGGCCTAGGTCGCTTAGTCTGCCCTTATCTTTCTGTCTCTTCACTATGTGTAGCAGTCGACACACGCCATCAAACCTTTGCAGATGCCATTATTGGTGGTTTTACTACACCCCTTCACGATGGTCCTGCTTTTGGGACTGTTTTCCCCAAATACTCAGTCAACCTTGACGACCCGCATATCTATGACTTGCTGAAAGCCTATATTCTTCCCCAGGGTTTTCGCATGATGCAAGGCTCCAAAATAATCCAGCTCAAAGCCGTTGTTTGTATCCGCTTTGGGAATGATACACTTCCTCCACTAAGGTCAAAAGTCCATTAGAGTTCGCACCTACAAAGCATGGTGGAGTCTGATAAGTCCAAGCAAGCCACACCTATAACTTTTGACTGGATAGGCATACATTATCCTAAACAATGGGAAGTCAGGTATCAAGAACTCAGAAACGCTGACAGTATACAACATACTCTCAGAAACAAGCCATTAATGTTTGACAGACAAACCAGCTCCTTCAGGCTACCTGAGCAAACCCCAGCACCCAAATTCTCTCCTCCTCTGATCAGATCTTCCTCTGTCTCAAGCCGTAACCCAAGACCAAGAGATTCAAGTTCTTCCTCCTTATCTGAGTCTCCCTCTACATCATATACTGGCCTTCATGAAACCGAACACCGAGGCCAGCATACAGACTGTCAAGCTTGCAAAAAGATCCTACAAAGGATCCAACACCATAAGCAAAGTCAACACCCCAGCTTAGGAATGTTTAGTTTGCCAAGACAAAATGAAGCCTATGAGGCCATAGTCCAAGGTCGGAAATCTTATTTCCCTGGCAGGAACCTACCCGAAGTCCCTTTCCAACAGTATTCCCCAGATGGACTCATTAAGAAAGAATTCCTTCCCTATAAATCCACTGGTCCAGATGACTCAGCACCTGATGAAATTAAATTGGCAAACTGGGGTAACATGCAGCAAAAGTTAACTGCACAGAATATCGATGATATGGCTTCTGACCTCTAGAATATTAAGCATGCCATAATCGAAGAAAAACAAAAAATTGCTATGGTAGAAACCAAGCTAGGACTTATAGATCATCTTCTAACTGATTCCGCAGCAATCAAAGAAGCAATAGCTAAGGCTTCTGACAAAACTGAAAGAAGATTAGCTAGACTAGAGGAACTTATAAGCCAAACTCATGAATTGAAGAAAAGAGTTCCCGGTCTTAGTCCTTCAGCCCTAGCACTAGCAGCACAGGGTCACAAAAAGAAAGACCCAGAAATTAGACACTATCGGAGTGTATCCTTTGGGATGATGAGTGTCGCATCAGATGACAGGCTTGAATTCAATTTTGGGAAAGATGAAATTGAATTCGATGAAGTAAAAGAATGGATAGGACATTTCAAGTCCTTCCCACCCGCCTTAGAGCCAAAATACTTGAATATGATGTATGCATCTCACCAGCATGTTGAATCCTCAGCAACACACAATCCACCTCCTGAATATGATGTGAGAATTCTAGATGCTTCTCGAGCTCCAAACCTGAAATTTCAGCTTGGTATAAACTCGATCAATAACTTAGTCTCACAAATGCCATAACAACCAGTTTTGAATATTCAATGTCAACCAAGAGAATACATTAAGACTGCTATACAGATGCTCACTCAATGGGTACTGTATAAAAGATCGCAGGATGATTCTCTTACTGGACAGCAGTTAGCAAGCCAGCTTATAGCAGGCTTATCAGGATTGGCCAATGAGTGGTGGAGATGGCTTCCACAGGAAGCAAGAAATGAAATCTTATCAGCCCCAGATGCAGACCAACAACTATTCAATGCTCTAGGAAAAGAATTCTATGGCTCCAATGAGCGAGAAGACTCAGAGCATTTAGCCTCCTTATTCATGTCAACCCGTCTCTGTGATCTTTCACAAAGTGAGCAGTACTTTTGTTATATGCAGCAGTTATTGATTTCTTTTGGGAAATCAGGAGACCTAGCCTACCTGAAACATTACCTCAGGAGTTTTCCTGGACATGTGCCTGATGCAGTAGAGCAGTACATGAAGGACAAGCAAATAAACTATAGAGGACTCTCTTTGGCACAGCTGCATTACTACATTCTGGAAACTTGGCAAGAGCATTGCCTTGAAAAAAGGGTGAGTAAAGATTTTAAATGACACCAAAGTATGTACTCACCATCGTTCTGCAAAAATGTTGCAAAGATGCCCGACTGGAGATGCGAAGCACACAATCGTGGCCATTTGAAAGACAATTGTAAATGCCACAAGAAGAAAAAGGGATTTTATACCAGTCAACCAAGATATCATTATCTTGATGAACCATACAAACATAAAAGAAGACAAAAATCCCGTGGATTTAAATCATATCGCAAACCTCCACATAAAAGGTTTGTGAAAAAAAGAACCAGTAGAAATGAAACAGAGAATTGTTTCATATGCGGCCAAAAGGGCCACTGGGCTAATAAATGTCCTAAGAAAAAATCCAAGCCCAAGTTAGCAGCTTTTTGCGACCAGCTAGATCCTCGTTGGTGGGATCTTCCCTCTGAAGACGAATCGCCTTCTGGCGAAGTTCTATTTTTACCTTCTGATGCATCCAATGATTCCTATGATTTTGAGTCTAACACAGATCAGCTTGCTTTTAAAAAAATTGATCCTGAATCATCTTCTTCTGATTCTGATTCAGCCCCAAATTTGGGAGGGTTTGATCCCCCGGAATTTGACTTCTCTCTGTATATGTTTTCATTAAACAAGCCTCAGAATATTGAAAAGCAGATAGCAGCAATTGATCTGCAGCTTTCATAAACGCCTCCATTTGAGTATATGCTGAGAGCTTCATTAAAAGAAGAGAAGAAGCAGTTGCTTAGGCAACTAGAACAGGATAAGGGGAAAAGAAAGGTAAGCTCTGTAACTCCTGTCACTTATAATCCTGTTGATCTTTACAAAGGATATCCAGATGGACACGAGAATAGGCAAGCTTATAGAATTGATAAAGAGCATATGCTACGGCTCCAAGTAAGAGAAAAGCAGCAACGGTTGAAAAGCCTAGTAGCGGAGATTGAGGAACTGAAAAGCATGAATAAGGTGATCCAGCTTGAAAGAGACCAATCATCAGATGAAGAGCTGAGTAAGCACTACGATTTAGCCATAGAGACTAAAAGTCCTAAGATCAGAGAACCTTCTCCTGATCCAAACCTTGGCATGCTTACTGGTCCTAAAATCTTTGTGAAAGTCCAGTTCAACCCTAGAGAGTTTAAGCCCTATACCCTGGACTGCATGATTGACTCTGGTTGCCAAGTCAACCTGGCAAAAGGACTTGCTTTGCCCCAGTTTTACTGGGAGAATACTTCTGATAAAGGATCAGCCACTGAAGGAACCCCTGTCCCTTTAAAAGCTAGATCTGACAGTTTCCTTCTACAGTTTAATAATGTTCATGATCAGTTAACATTGTATAGATTGGATGAGATCAATGAGGACTGTATTTTAGGTTCTGAGTTTCTTGCAAGAGTTAGTCCTTTCTCAGTAGACACCAAAAAGATGATATTCACCTGTATCATAAATAACCAGCCTATAGAATTACCCATATTCTTTCATTCTACCTCCAAATGCCCTTCTGCTATACAGAAACCAGAGAAGAAACCAAACCCTACCTATTTACTAAAAATGGAGCGTTGCATTGCATTCTCTGAAACGCATGGAGATAAAGCACTAGCTAACATCAAGGATAAGCTAGTGAAAGAGTGTTGCTCTGAAAATCCAAATGCATTTTGGAAAAGAGAGAAATACTTTGTTTCTCTACCTTTCGACTCATAGCAAAAGATCAATCCTATGAAAGCCTCAGCAAGACTGATGTCCGCATCTGAAAGGGAATTATGTGCAAAGGAAATTAAAGAGCTACTGGCGAAAGGTTTGATTGAGCCCTCCAAGAGCCCTTGGGCATGTAGGGCCTTTGTGGTGAATAAGCACTTTGAGGTAAAAAGAGGTAAGCCAAGATTAGTGGTGAATTACAAGCCACTAAATGCAGTTTTGCAGAAGGTAAGATATCCTCTTCCTGATAAATCTAGCCTTCTACAAAGAATAAAAGGATGCACGATCTTCAGTAAGTTCGACCTTAAATCGGGCTTTTACCAGATCGGAATTAAAGCTGAAGACAGGTATAAGACTGCATTTGTTGTACCTCTTGGGCAATACCAATGGAAGGTACTGCCTTTCGGAATAAACAATGCCCCGTCTGAATTTCAAAAGCGGATGGAAGACATTTTCCGGGATAAACTTTGGGCATTAGTATTCATTGACGATGCACTAATTTGTTCTAGGACCTTGCAGGAACATCTCAAACATCTGCAAATGTTCTATGAACTAGTGTACAAGCATGGGTTGGTGCTTTCAGAAAGCAAAATGGAAATTGGTAAGACATAAATGGAATTCTTAGGATTCAAGATTCAAAAAGGCCAAATGGTGTTACAAAAGCATGTTCCGAATGTATTCAATCAATTTCCAGATCAAATATTGGATAAAACCCAGCTTCAAAGATTCCTAGGGAGTCTTAATTATATTAGACCATTCTATAAGGGGCAAGCAGCTGATATCCATCTGTTGCACCAAAGGTTGAAGAAAAATCCTCCACAATGGTCTACTGCAATGACTTTGGCTGTTCAAACAATTAAAGCCAAAGTACTTGACCTTCCTCCACTGTCTTTGCCACAAGGATCAGGCCAGCTGATCGTTGAGACATACGCCTCTACCCATACCTGGGGAGGAGTACTCATTGAAGTTATCAATGGCAAAGAACAAGTTTGCGGATATGGCTCTAGATCGTTTAAAGCAGTTGAATTAAATTATCCTTCAAGCCATAAGGAAATTCTTGCTGTCAAAAAGACAATGCAACACTTCATTATGTTTCTGAAACCTGTTAGGTTCATTATTCGAACAGATTTAAAGATTATGCTTGGAATCTTTAAGAATGAAAATCTAATGGCTGAAAATAGTAGTAGGATTTTAAAATGGTTTATCTGGTTAAGCAATTTTGATTTTGACATTGTTTATAAGCCAGGTCATTTAAATTGTCTTGTTGATATGCTCACCAGGGAGCAATTTGAGCAAGTTAAACCAACTCTGAAGATGTTTTCAGCAGGAGCTTCAAGCTCCAATCCATAACGCTCTCCTTCTGGGCAAGGAAATACACCATTATGTTGGCCACCAAATGGTTTATTTTTAAATCCATGGGATACCTCCATCACGGAAGCCAAAAGGAAGCAGCTCCTTGATTATGCTTCAAGGCATGAAGCTGAAAGATTTCAAGAAATTACACTGATCAAGCAAATTCAGTCTTCATCTTTGATGCTAGAAATTCTTGAACGATGGGAACGAGACACCTTTAGAAGCTTCGAAGGTGCTTTAGAAAAGCTTAAAGACTGCGAAGAATTTTGGTTGGACCGCAACGAAGAAGAAGACGGGCCACTCTGGTATGTTGACATTGGCGACGGTAATCTCACATGGACTGCTTATAATCTCATTCTCAGGTTTTGCAGGGAGCAGAGAAAAATTGTCATTTGTGCAGATCCAAACAATCTGCGCCATGGAGCTTGGTCCGGATGGACTGAGATTTTGTTAGATAAGTTCTGCCCCCGAACTGACTAGGAGAACCGAAGAGCCAACTTCATCCTGCACATGAAAGCAGATATTGAAGTTGCAGTGCGGGAACATCAATGGTTCAAGTTTCTGCTACATCACAAGGGAGGAAAGTACAACAGGTTGGAACATACAGTTTTCACCTCCCAAAAATATATAAAAAGAGATGGCCAAGGACGAAGAATCGACTCCAAGATCTTTACCAAACAGATCCCTTTGAACCTAAAGGTAGAGTCCCATTTCCGAGGAGAATTCCTGTGTGACTCTAATGAATTATTCCATGGGTTAGATATTGAACCTTGTTTTAGCCCGCTGCTATATCCTCCACCAAAGTTAGAAGATAATCCACCTATCTTCGAAGATTCTCAAGGTTATGATTCTGATGATGACGTTAACTGGGATTGTCCCTGTGGTGGAATAGATATCGACGGCCATAATCACTGCATCTGCTTGCAAGGCTGAGATCCATACGATTGAAAGCAGTGGTGGACCCCGAAGACCACCGTGGGCCGGCTTGCTCCACCTTGTACACCGCCATGGGCCGGTATAGCTCCACCTTGTACTGTGTCTGGTGTCATGTCTGTCATAATTAATATTCCGAGTCCCCATATGTCACTGACCACTTAAGGGACGAGATAATGATGGTGGTAGTCCCCACCTGTCACCCCGGGAGATTCATCTTGACTTGTTAATGTCAGTCGTCGTTCACCGACTTACCGATTGACCCATTAATGTCAGTGGATGCCCACCTATTCACTGGCTGGAAGTTGTATAAATTAGAGGTCTCGGGCTCATTTGAAGATATAGAGTTTTGGAGTTTTGAGTGGGTCGCTCTGGAAGTGTGAGTCTAAGTCCGAGTCTGTAAGTGAAGAGTATGCTCTACAACTTGCCTTCATGGTATAAGATTGCATTAGAAATTCCGTTTGTGCTATCGAGTCTGTAAGCGAAGAGTATGCTCTGCAACTTGCCATTACTGGTATAAGATTGCATCAGAAATTCCAGTTATGCTATCGAGTCTGTAAATGAAGAGTATGCTCTGCAACTTGCTTTCCACGGTGTAAGATTGCATCAGAAATTCTGTTTTGATTTTCTAAGTTTATGTTTGGTAATGGCGAGCTTCGCCCTCCGAAGCCGATTTACCCTGTGTATGTCTGCATCTGCAATGTAATGTGAAGTTATCTTGGAATATAAAGAATTGTTGAAGTCTACTGGGTGTGGCTCTGAGTGACCCTGTGCTACTAGTGCTAAGGCTAAAGGACTAAGACCGAGAACTCTTTTCTTCAATTCATGAGTTTGGCTTATAAGTTCCTCTAGTCTAGCTAATCTTCTTTCAGTTTTGTTAGCAGCCTTAGCTACTGCTTCTTTGATTGCTATGGAATCAGTCAGAAGATGATCTATAAGTCCTAGCTTGGTTTCTACCATAGCAATTTTTTGTTTTTCTTCGATTATGGCATGCTTAATATTCTGGAGGTCAGAAGCCATATCATCGATATTCTGTGCAGTTAACTTTTGCTGCATGTTACCCCAATTTGTCAATTTAATTTCATCAGGTGCTGAGTCATCTGGACCAGTGGATTTATAGGGAAGGAATTCTTTCTTAATGAGTCCATCTGGGGAATACTGTCGGAAAGGGACTTCGGGTAGGTTCCTGCCAGGGAAATAAGATTTCTGACCTTGGACTATGGCCTCATAGGCTTCATTCTGTCTTGGCAAACTAAACATTCCTATGCTGGGGTGTTGACTTTGCTTATGGTGTTGGATCCTTTGTAGGATCTTTTTGCAAGCTTGACAGTCTGTATGCTGGCCTCAATGTTCGGTTTCATGAAGGCCAGTATATGATGTAGAGGGAGATTCAGATAAGGAGGAAGAACTTGAATCTCTTGGTCTTGGGTTATGGCTTGAGACAGAGGAAGATCTGATCAGAGGAGGAGAGAATTTGGGTGTTGGGGTTTGCTCAGGTAGCCTGAAGGAGCTGGTCTGTCTGTCAAACATTAATGGCTTGTTTCTGAGAGTATGTTGTATACTGTCATCGTTTCTGAGTTCTTGATACCTGACTTCCCATTGTTTAGGATAATGTATGCCTGTCCAGTCAAAAGTTATAGGTGTGGCTTGCTAGGACTTATCAGACTCCACCACGCTTTGCAGGTGCGAACTTCGATGGACTTTTGACCTTAGTGGAGGAAGTGTATCATTCCCAAAGCGGATACAGACAGGGGCTTTGAGCTGGATTATTTTGGAGCCTTACATCATGCGAAAACCCTGGGGAAGAATATAGGCTTTCAGCAAGTCATAGATATGCGGGTCATCAAGGCTGACTGAGTATTTGGGGAAAACAATCCCAAAAGCAGGACCATCATGAAGGGGTGCAGTAAAACCACCAATAATGGCATCTGCAAAGGTTTGATGGCATGTGTCGACTGCTACACATAGTGAAGAGACAGAAAGATAAGGGTGGACTAAAGGACCTAGGCCTAATTTTATGGCACCAAGGTGTGCGTATTTATAACCGGCTTTAATAGCCCATTCGATTTGCTGACGGTCAAGAAGGTTTATATGCATAGGTTCTTCAAAGTCGGTAAAGGATATATCTACAGAGGGAATCTTAATTTGTGTGGCAGAGGCATATTTCCACCATTTAAGCTTGTAGACATCCGAGGGCAATATTGTAGGCAACTGCCAATCTTGTGATGGGTGAACATCTTGGATATGTATAACAGATGAATCTGAATCAGACGATGCATGTTGATAGGAAGAACGGTGTTCTGCTAAAGATACTTCAGCAGTATCCTCCTGTTGGCAATCTAGAGTTAAGTGAGAAATCGCATCCATTGACGGATCCATTTCAAGGAGATTTATCCTCACACGGGTTTTCTATCACTCGGACTTGCTTCGCTATCCCTCAGCTGCTGCCGAAACTAAAAACTCTTATAAATCTCTAGGTCCAATCAATTTATTCGACTACCATTTCCGTAGCCTACAGGACACAATTTTTTCTAGCTTACACAGAGAAAGATGTGCAGAATAGAAGATACAGAGCACGAAGATGTAATTTATCAACTTACAAAATAAAATGTAAATAGTACTAAGTCACAGATGTTGCTGGGTGTGGCTCTGATACCAATTGCTCCAAGATCGAACAACAGACTTCAACAATTCTTTATATTCCAAGATAACTTCACATTACATTGTAGATGCAGACATACACAGGGTAAATCGGCTTTGGAGGGCGAAGCTCGTCATTACCAAACATAAACTTATAAAATCAAAACAGAATTTCTGATGCAATCTTATACCGTGGAAGGCAAGTTGCAGAGCATACTCTTCATTTACAGACTCGATAGCATAACTGGAATTTCTGATGCAATCTTATACCAATAATGGCAAGTTGCAGAGCATACTCTTCGCTTACAGACTCTTTATAGACTCAATAGCACAAACAGAATTTCTGATGCAATCTTATACCATGAAGGCAAGTTGTAGAGCATACTCTTCATTTACAGACTCGATAGCATAACTGGAATTTATGATGCAATCTTATACCATGAAGGCAAGTTGCAGAGCATACTCTTCATTTACAGACTCGATATCATAACTAGAATTTCTGATGCAATCTTATACCAGTAATGGCAAGTTGCAGAGCATATTACTAGCTCCCTGTCTATAAATGTTTCTAAATCCCAATTTGGGCCTAGTTTAACATAATTTCCTTTATCCTCCCACACCCATAGTAGCATAATTTCCTTTATCCTCCCACACCCATTATAGCATCATTTCTAGAACTGAATTGTCCTTCTCGTACTATATGCAGTCAATTACCAAATCAGGCATATCTTACTTGGTGATCCTTCCATCTGCATTGTCACTTGGAGTCATGTTATTTAAACTTAGGATGGGACATGCCAACCATCCCTCCTTCTCCTTGCCATTAATCCACATGTGAATCCATTTCCAAGTGGTGGCTCCCCACCACGTGTGACACATGCATGGTGCCATCACTTAGGATTCTTTTAGGCCCTAACACCCCATCCAAGGAAATTGATTATTTTGATTAAAAAAGTAGTGTGGTTAGTATTTTAAAATCTCTACTAATTTTATATCAAGAAAATAAAAAATAAAATATATATATATTAATTTAATAAAAAAGATTTATTAATATTCAAAATTCACAATTAAACTTAAAATAAAATAAAATATAACTTTAATTCATTATAACTTTGTATATTTATGTTAAAAACTAAAAATTACACTTCTTTCATAAAGAAAAATTTGATTACTAGTTATTCCATAGGAATTAAAGATAACTTAAACAATATATACTTTGAATGAAAATTGATATACAATTTCTAAAATCCCCGGATGAGGGTGCCATGTGTCTCATAGTTGGCGACAGTCTCGGATGATGGGATGCCACGATGGCGAGGATCTCACCTCGCATTAAAGGCCCACATCACTCACCAAGGTGGCACTTAACGCGCACCAATGACGAGGTAGGGAAGTTTAGTGCTGGCGAGGATAACGATCATGAGCATTTACATGCTGCATTCGAAGATGGCCTTGCGATCACGTCGAGGGCTGGAATACTTGGGTTTATGTCGTGTCGGGTCCTGGAAGGGGCATTGTCAACTTAATTCTCCATTAATGACTTCTCGGTACTATTCTGATATCCCCTAGGTTATGGCTCTAACGAATTCAATCTTGGGGCCTCATCCGCTAGTAATGTGTTCGACTTTGGTTTGCATCCTATCCTTCGGGTTCGGCTTTGATACACTTGGTTAGTATTTCTCGCAGTATTTATCCCATCCTTGTCCTGCAACTCAGCAATACTACTACATCTTTGGTCCATCCGAGCGAATGATCTTGTATATCAATGTTTGTCTGGCCTATTCGTTGATACAAACGTGGCGTAAATTTCTTGGCCTTGCGGTCAAGTTTCACTACTGCTTAAACACGTCTCATCAACGTGGCACACCCCATTGGGCTAGCAGTGGAAGAGGACGCGCTCAATGGGGTTCGCATACGCTGTAGGAAGACGGTTTCGCCAGTGGGGTTTTCATGTCGATGCACAATTTAATTGATGAATGGGAATCCAAGTTGATCAATGAAAATTTGGCCAGAGGTATTGGAGGGGGACGCCTCAATCATTACTGGATTTTCAAGAATATGATGGTCTCCCTCATGGAGGATATGGTGGCACTTGGAACTACACTAGAAGCTCTGTTTTACAGGAAAAACCAAGCTTATTGAGCTCGACACTCAGCTCAATAGGAGTCACACGACTGCAGCATGGAATGGATATGGGTCTTTGTATGTCGGGAGAAGGGGGCAGGGGCAGCGTCTCAGCGGCACCCACGGTTTCAATGGATCAAGGTTCGGTACCGGCTATGCCTCACTCATCGTCTGTTTCATTTCCTACACCTTCCACAATCACTCATCGTCCGTTTCGTTTCCTATGCCTTCCATAATCACTCAGCTGCATCACAAACGTGTATGTGACATTAAGGTATCGGTTTGCAAAACCTCTCCTCTTCATGTTAAGTAGTCTAAACCTTCGAATAATGAAGAGTTCTATGGGGGTTATGTGATCATTAAGGAGAACCAGGAGAACCCAGACCCTTAGCTTGGAGCTGATGAAGATCTGTAAAGTGTTAGGCTTACCTTTGTTTTTCTTGCTTGTTCTGATATTTTTGTTTTCTTTTAGTTGATATCCATGTTACTGTTTATATGTCTATATCTATGAAACTCATCTGCATTGTTAATTTTTGTACTCGACCCCCATCCTCTGAATGGGTTATTGTGCCTTAGCTTGCTAAGAACTAATTCACTTACTGTTTTTTATGGGCTAGGGTGGTAAGTTTAGACCACCCCACCCAGATGTCCATGATGTTTTTCTTCTATAACTTTTTTGTTTTGACTGGTTAATATAATGCAGAATTACAAAAAAAAAGATATACAATTTCTAAAATACCTCCTCATTGTCACTACAAAATTTCATGACTAGAAAAATATTTATTGCATGCCTCTTCACCTCAAAATAGTACAAAATATTACAGTCTTCCATTAAAAATTTAGTAATAGATAAGCTACCTAACAGACAAACACATCAAGAGAAGCCACCACCTTAATAAGTCATGAGGGAAACCACCCTACACCATAAAATGTCCAAAATTTCTTCAAAATACGATAGACCTTCAAAACCAATTTCCCTCTTGGACAGCCTATCTACCATAACATTAAATTGTCGAAAACTATGCTTGAAGTAAAGAACAGTGAAAGGAGAATGTAGGTCCCTTAATCTAGAACATCGATGTTCCAATATAGCCACCTAGAGGGATGGCATCCTACAATCCTAGTCAATAACGACTCTAGAGTCCTCCAATACTTATAGAGACAAATTGTTTTTGTTAGAAGCAAACAAAACAAAAAAACCCACAACGCTAATAATCATGATCTAGTGTTGGATCCAAGTCCACATCCTATCCACATATGATATCAATGTCTATAGTTAAGTTGTAACACCATTCCACCTCCACAGAAACCTCGCTAAGAGGTCTCCATCAAAGAAACCCATTAAAAATTCCTCTAACAAAAGTCTAAACACCTTAATATTCACCTCCTCAAAGAACCCCTTAAAATTTTAAATTGATAATCAAAATATTACAAAAAATATTCTCAAATATAACAACATTACAAGAACTCTATATCCCCACAATAAAAACCGATAGTTCTTTTTTTTCAGAAGAAAAAAGCTTGTCCTTGATATTCATATAGAATCAAACGGCATCAAATGTGCCACCCATGATGGGTATACAAAGTTACAGCAACAAACTAACTTGGCAGAGTGAGCCATAAAAATACCAGGCTAGGCCAAAACATATTGGCATACAGAAAAGAGATACACAAATAAAACCACGATGATCACAGATAGACACATGTATCAGTCAGTTCAGTAGCACAAGGAGAAACCGTAGCTGTTTATCCAGAGACGCCTACCCACCAAACTAAAATAAAAAAGTGCCATACTACACTGTGCCCAAAGAGAAAGGAGACTAAGCTCCAGCACTAGCTCTAAAAGAGCTGCAAAAAACCACTCATGTAAGTAGAGTCATCTTCAATATCTAAAAAAGAACATAGACCAAGGGCTAATACAAGAGCATCTTTGGATAAGCAGTATGCTCTTTGATTGTGCTCTCTGTAGACATGACAAATGTCTAGGTGGTCAAAACTCATAATCAAAGACCTGGTACTATCACACCATTGATTCAACTCAATGGAGGATAAGGTTGCTTTGTTATTTGCCCAGTTGATGATAACTGATGAGTCACCATATGTGTGCTTCAGAGGAATACCCATTTCACTTGACACGAATAAAAGAGTCCACAGGGCCAAGAGTTCGGCCCTTGTGTTGGTCGAAGGACCACAGCTAAGCTGGAAAGTAAGCGCCTGAGAACTACTGATGGCTGTGGAGATTCCAGGCCCACCCTGAGACTCAGTCGCTGCCCCATCAAAGTAACCACAAGGAAAAGACTAGCCTGGAGCATCTCCAATGATTTTTTTTTTACCTTTTTTTCTTGGGACAGGGTAATAATGCATAAGGTAATCTACCTGTTGAAAGATACCTTGGACAGAGATTGGCCTATCTTCAAATATGCGCTAGTTACGAAGTTTCCAAATGCACCAGAAGACAAAAATCGGAAGGTAACTGATATGAGCATGCTCAGAATGCTTTGAAAACCAAAGAATCAAAAGATCCAATAGGGAGCAATCTGTCGTTAGGGGATCACAATTGTATATGCCACAGAGCTTAGTAAAAACTGAGGTCGTGAAGTGGCAATCCACAAAGATGTGTCGAGTTGTGTCTTCACTAAAGCAACACAACCCACATCTATTAAGACCTATCCAACCTCTTTTGACTAAGTTCTCCCAGGTCAAGATTCTATTAATAAGAGAAATAACTAAAAATCATATATCAAATTTGAAATATTATACATATATGTTGATGTAACTAACTCCAATTTGATATTTTAAGAAAGCATCTATAAAACAACACATCCACCAAATTTTAGGTAGATTCTTAAAAGGAAAATCCTTTATGTCTCATCTCATGGATATATTCCTTTCCACTTTTTTGTATCCATTAAGAAAGCATCTATAAAACAACACACCCACCAAGTTTTGGGTAGATTCTTAAAAGGAAATTCCTTTATGTCTCATCTCATGGATATATTCCTTTCCACTTTTTTCTATCCATTTGTTGTGATAGTACTTTGAGGTCAACATCTTAACAATAACAATAATGATAGTTTATTAACCATTGGTTTATTAAAAGTAAATAAGTATCAACTATTTTTTCACAATTATTAGTATTATTGGCATTTATATTTATATAGAAAATATATTTATAAATATATAGTATAATTTTTAAAATTAGAAATTAAATATTTAAAAAGATTAGATTTATGGTGAAGAGTGAGGAGTTTTTCACTAATAGGTAAAGTTCAATTTATGTGAGGATTTTGTCTAAAGCCATATGTCACCTTGAGGTAGTGGCCGAATGTGTGGTTGCACCTAGAGATTGTATTAAATCATTGTGTGACTCGTTCATACATAAGTGGATCAAATTCAACCCCATTGTTCTTCAATTTGAATTAAGTCAAGTCTCACTAGCGTGATTGGTTTCTGAGGGTTTCATTTGTCAAGCAGCCCAAGGTTTGAAACTATGCGTTAGTAGTAGGAGAAATCTAAAAATCCAACCATGCTAAGGGTTGGTGTGGCCTAGACAAAATGCGATCCCCGGTTGATTTTAACGGCTTAAATACCCTTGAGTTGTGATTTTTTAAATCACGATCTAGTCCCACAAATTACAAACACTTTAGTAAACAAAAATAAAATACATTGTCAAATAAATCTCTAATAAGAAAAGTAAGCTTACTCTTCTAAAAAGAATTTGTTGAAAACTCATTGAAATAGAAAGGCTTCATTAATATTTTTGTTAGATAACTCTTTATAATGTCTTTTGGAATACTTTCTCTATTTGCTTTTTAGAATTTATATTCTAAAGTGATTTTTTACTTAAAAAGGCTAGTTATTGGATAACTGATGATTTTTGATATTTTTGTTGAGAGGCTTTTAAAACGTTTGAGAAGAGAATTTTCTAAACAATGAACATGTTTATGTACTTTTTAAGTCTGTAAATAACAAGAATACTAGTTTTTTTATTAAAAAAATACTTACATTAACCAATATTTTAATGTTTTATGATTTAAAACATAACTAATCTTAAATGAAAACGTGCCAAAAACATTCATACAAATATGAGTATCGACCTGCTGTACCTTGAGAATGTCAATATTGTTTTGGATTACAAATCTAAAATCTAAAATAAAAATTCAACATTAATAGTTATATTAATTATTATTTAGATTTTAGAGGCTAAGTTTTCGATGTTCACATCAATACCCATTTGGATTCCATGCTTTGAGTTTTGTATAATATGAATATTGCATATCTATATTGTCATTGGGGATTTTATGTATGGAGTTTTTCAATATTTATGTTTGTATTTTATGTTTTCGTGTTTTTTCTCTATATTTTTTTTTATAAATTGTGTTAGCATTGTTGATGTGTATATAATGTTAATGTCATTGTTGTATTTTTGTGGGTTGTTTTTGGCTTGTAGTTGTTATTTATGTTATGTCACATACTATTTTGTTATAGTTTCATATTCTTATGTTATGATTTTATTCCACATAATATTTATTTTTTGTTTTTTTGTTTTTTTGTTTTTTGTGCTCACATCATTGTTTGGTGTGTGGTGAAATATCCTATGTACATAACAATAGTGAGATGGAGATGGTTTATAAGAAACTAACCACACCAAAAGCTTTGTCAATCTAGACATTAGCTTTCGATGCATGTCAATCTAGCAGGTCATTGCATCGTGTGGAGTCATGACAAGCGTTTGATGTGGTGCGATGTTCTTATTAACAAGAAAAGATCATATACGTCAAGTTACATATCAAGATGACCATATCAACTATATATTTTGGATTTGGTCTTACTTGACATTTGTTTTCTTTAGCAAATAAATGTAGAGACTTGAGAAAGAGAAATTTGGAAGAGAGTCATTATAGCATTTAGGCAACATATGCATTGAACTTGTTTTCATTTTGGCCAGATATGTTTTGAAAATGAATTGTTTCATCATGTTGCACTAAATAATTAGTAGTAGTTGTTGTTCTCTTTAGAAGTGAACGTTTTGGCTTCTTGTGCACTAGAATGGGGTGTAGTGTAAAGAATAATTTAATTAATCATCTGCAACTTGGAAGTAGTTTGTGTTGGACGCCATCATTAGAGCACATTGCAACAATAGTGAGCCAATTGTCAAATATTTGAGAAACTACTTTAAAGATTAACAAGTTTCGTGTATGTGCGTCATTGTAATAGTGATTCAATTGTTGAATATATGAGAAAGCACTTTGAAGAAGAGAAAGTCCCACGTCTATATACCATTGTAATAGTGAACCAATTATCAAATACATGAGAAATTACTTTGAAGAAGAACAAGTGTCACCTATGTATACAAATCACACAATAGAGTCTAAATCTAGACAAGAAGAACTAGAAATAAGAAAAATGATATAGGTGGTTGTGTTGAAGAGCTTTTATGAATTGGATTTTATCTCAAATTCTTTGAGTAGATTTCTTGGCACAATCTTTCCCTCTTTGTGGTTAGATTTCGTTGAGTTGAAAGAGATCCCTTGTTTTGCAATTACATAAATGAGAATCTTAATTTTGTGTAGCTTGAGTGGTGTGAGGAAAAAAAAATTATTCTCCCTACTAGGGTTCAAATCCCATTTTGTGATATGTTTTTTTCTTAGCGATCTAATTTCATCAATTTTAATTGATGTATTCATGAGTTATTGAGTTGGCCTTGTGTCTTGAAGAATCAAAGGTTGACCATGGGTACCATCTTCAACATGGGAGGAAGTGCTTGGATACTTTCCCTTAAAATATATTACCTAGAAAAACAAAGATGGAGAAATGAGAAACACTCAAGAAAATGTATACCAAACAGAGAGGTTCCTAAATAGGGGACACGGTTGCTCGATGGATGAATCATCAACACCCCTAGGAGAAGGAGTAATTCAAGTTCATGTAAGGGAAGAGATAGAACATATTTTGTTTCTATCAATTCTAAATGTGTTAAATTTTCTTGCAAATGCTATGCTATGGATAGAGGAGGAGGGAAGAGATAGAGAATATTTTGTTGCTACAATTTCTATCTGTGTTGATTTTTCTTGCAAATGATATGTTATGAGTGGAGGAGGCCCATGCATTGATGGAAATGTTTATGTGCCTTATCACAACAACTTACAGAAGAAAAGTAATTATCAAGTCTTGATTTTTGATCTTGTGAAGGAGTTGGTAAATTGGCTTGTTTTACCTTTAATTCTCTATATTTCTTTCTTACACTATTAAATCCTTTGATTTTTGGTGTCTTGTTTAAATGGGGATGTATTGTCTCTTTTTTACTTTTATCCTTTGTTTTTCTTTGTTGGTTGAAATTATTGTGTGCCATTGAAGTTTTTATTATTCAATTTGTTTAAGGGAGGATGCTCTTCGTGTTTGGTGAGGGCCAAGTCTTGCTATAGCCACACTTGTTCCAAGCAAGACTAGGAGGAGGTGGAATGGGCGGTATCTTAGTAGATGAGTCAACAAGAAAGTCGATGGAAGTACACATGGAGAAGATCACTAACATGTAGTTTTTCCAAGTGCTAAGTGAAAGGAATATGTGGCTAAAATTATTTCCAAAACCCCTTTTTTTGGATGATAGGTTTTGTTAGACATGTTGCTTTCTTAAAGATACCTTTGTGTATATATATGGAAAATTTAGGGTGGGGGGGGGGAGATTTCTAAGTCCTTCTTTACATTTTGTGAATAGTGTTAATAGCAAAAATCATTAATGGCTCTGCAATCAAGGTTTTGAGAGGTGATTTGAGTTTTTGTTCAGGCGGCCAAGGTAGGAACCCTAGCCACCCTATTTCACCTGCTCTTGGATGCCTAAGTTTTTATCTGATCTTGGCAGAGTCAGGTCTTCGTTTTGGTGGCGGTGGAATGCGGAATCTTACTGAGGCAACGAGTTACGGTGGCATGGTTGGAGGTAGCATGGTTTACAATGGCCTATGGTGGTTACAGTGATGTAGTCTAGCGACTGCTCTTGCTTGGCTCAAGGCATGACGTTCATATCCTTGTTGGGTGGCTCCTCTTGTGGCTTTTGCTTAGTGTGAACGACACCCATGGATTGAAGAGGATTCATGAACGAGGACACATAGAGCTCCACCAGTAGCGATGACAGAGATGACTGGTATAGCTTGGATTTTCCCCTGCTTATGGGCAAGGTCCATTCTGGTTCATTACTGCTCTTACCTGGTATGGCCTGACAACAGTGGTGGCTTTCTAGGGGTGGAATTTCATCAAGTGCGCTTTCTTCATTCTATGAGTGGCCTTTGGATTTGGATACTTGTGGTATGATGGGTTTCTGTCCATGTGAATGTGACGACCTATTCATGAGCCATTTGGGTGGCTGTGACGCCAGTGGTTTGGTCATGTCATGGTATGTGCTTGATGGTGGTTTAGTTGGTGCATTTCTTTGGCTCTTTTTATTTGTTTTTGCTCTTTTGGAGCAGTTTTTTTCCTGCCCCCGACACTTACTTGTTTAGTTAGAGTATTTTTTACTTTAGTTGGGAGCATGGTTGTGGTTTGCTCAATTTATTGAGCACTGTTTGTGGTTTTTTAACTTTGGTTGGGAGACTGGTTTTGATTGCTTAGGTTGTTGAGCACTGTTTGTGTCTTATGGCTGGATATGATACCTAGTATCATTGATATGTATATCGTTACCTTTGATTCAATGAATATCTAGGAACTGCACTTTTTCTTCTTGAAAAAAAACAAATATCATTAACAAACAATATGTATATCTAAATACAAGAGACACCTCGTAACTTTATTTATTAATATAATTTTGATATAATAAGCTAGACCACTTTAACTAACCCTTAAAATTTATACATAACTAAATATAATTTTGTAAATTATTTAACATATTAATTTCAAATTCAATTTCCTTTATTTTCTCATTTAAAAGTGAAAATTAATAATAATTTATGTTTTTTTTAGCTATGTAATTACTTGCAATATATTATATATGTGAATATGTTTTTCACCGATACTAAATGATATAATTATTTATGATATATCCTTTAATTTGTATATGATATTTTTTTAATTTTAAGATGAGTGGCTTTATTATGTTGGTGAATGTGAGTGAAGGGGGTTATGGTCATCAACCTTCTATGTCTAGAGTGAATAAAACGATGGCATATCCTCCTCTGTCACCAACGGTCCCAGATTCTATTAATCCCATTGGGTTGGAAAGAACATCCTCGAAGATGGACATAAACTTGGCAACCACACTAGACCCATTGTTGCAGTCTAAAGTCCACCACTCACAATTGATTTCTCTTTAAAAGGCCTCAGATTTGGAATTAGATGGTTTACCATCAAGCATTCTTACCTCTCATGTATGCGTGGACTCATTCCTAACAACATTTTTCATCCCATGTGAAGTTTGTATCTACTTCTTGTAATGAGTTCACAGCTCCTAGGTTTTTAGATAGCCACCCATCTATGGATAGTCATCTTAATCTATATGAGAGTCAAGTTATTTCTTCTTTTTCTCTTGGGCATTACTACCCCACTTGAAGTTCTATCCATCAGACAATAAACCCAATGTCCCCTTGCCTATCCTTCCCCATTAGACTCCCCTTTCTCACTCATCCTTCACACCGATCCCCACCTCACTTACCATACACCACTAGCTTTTTGGACCCCACTATTTCTGATCTTCTCTCCTATAAGCATGGCCTTATCCCTTTAGTGGTCCAAGAAGATGCTAACAGTAGGGTTTTTTTCTACCACAACAATCCAAGTATTGTACAAACAAATATCATAGGTAAGACTTGCCTATCCCCTACCTCTTTTACATCGAACCTATCTGTCCAGTATTCTGCCTCGTATCCTTTAGATTCTCCTATACATATGATGGATGGATCAATATGACCCTGTTATCATACTTGATTTGTGGACCAGATTCCAATCAGCTTGCCACGAGCTTTAAATGTCTTTGTGGATAACCATAAGGATAAGATTTCTACAAGGTACCATTTTAGACCCAGATCCACCTCAAAGTCAGCTTTAGGGACTGACAGTGCAAATGGTTTTATGATCGAAAGCTTTTGGAATTTCGTGGAGGCTTAGAGGTCATAGTTTTGTGATAGAAAAAGCCATATTTTAGTTAGCTCTAGATGTGAGAGGTGGAAGGAAAAATACTATTAAGGGGGGATTGACTTACTACAATGGTGACTTAATGTTGTGCATCCTCAAAACGTCAGAGGGTTAGGGAAACCCTTTAAAAAATTAGCCCTAAGGAAACTGGTGAACAAATAAAATCCTAATATACTCTTGTTACAAGAAACTATGAAAATCGGTGACACTATTGTAACTTATATGAAGTCCCTTATAATTGGATGGAATTTCAATAGTCTTGATGCTTTCGGATGTTCACGCAGTTTTCTTACGGGATGGAATACTATAACTATGTCATGTATTACATGCTGGGGCATTTTATCTAGATTGGAAGCTAATTTTTTTTGCAAGGATCTAGGTTTCTCTTTTACCTTGTTAAATTTATGCGGCCTTCATTTTAATAGAGTGGATTTATGGGATAACTTATTTGAAGCAACCTTTCATACCTATGAAAATCTTATACTTGCAAGAGATTTTAATTTTTCTACAGAGGAGGTTGATACCTGGGGTGTATCTTCCCATAAAGATCCACTTTCGGATTTCTTCTCTAGTAATCTTGAGGAGATGACCCTATACAATATGACCCTTGTTGCTATTAACCTACATGAATGAAAAAACACATTGGCATACAAGCTATAGCTAAAAGACTTGATCGTGATATATAAATGAAGGTTTGATGCTATTGGTGCCTCTGATAAAGCAATGGTGGGTGATGAAGGTGGATCTGATCACTTTCCTATGTTTTTGGAAGTTAAAGGGGATATTAGCTAACCTCCCTCTCCTTTTAAATTCAACACTACCTGCCTACTTGATAAAGTTTTTTATAATTTGTTAAAATCTATACGGGTTCCATATAGTGATGGTGCACATACTTCTATTGCAGCTCATTTTCTGAATAACATGAAGAAACTTAAGGCTCATACTATCCCATCGATTAATAGTAACAAAGTATTAAATGAAAAGTAACTTCTTTCTATTGAATCTTAGTTGGCTTCCTGTTACCAAACTGCTGAGAAGGTTTCATTTAGATTGATTAGAAATTTCACATTTTGGGGCTGGAATTGAGAAGAATGACTCTCTTAGAGGAGTAGGAGGCCTCCCTTAGAAACAAAAGTTGGTCTAGTGTGGCTCTAGAATGGATATAGTAATTCTAATTATGTCCACAACTTTATCGAGCGCATAATTCATATAAACTGCATCTGGTAAAATGAAGATGGAGACAAGAATTTGGTTACTGGTTTCAATGACATAGAAAATGTTGGAGTGAAGCATTTTTTTGGTTTATATAAGGAGGATCAAAATGCTTTTATTGCATCTATGATGGAGGTTAATGCACATATCCTAGTTTAGTTTTAGATGATTAGAATGAATCCATTAATGTGCCTATTAATAAAGATGAATTAATCATGACATTCAAATCAATGCAACATGGGAAGAGCCTGGGGTCTAATGGATGGTCGGTCGAGTTCTATTCTAGCTTATTTGAAGTCTTTGGTGGAGACCTTCTTACTGTAATTAAAGAGTCTAGGATTAAGGGCATAGTTTTGGAAGCATTCAACTCTACCTTTTTAACTCTGATACTCAAAACTAACAGAGTGAAATGTATGGAAGATGTCATACTTAAATCTTTGTGCAACTATGTATATAATCTCATTGCAAAAGTTATTGCATCTAGATTGAAGGTTATCTTATCAAAAGTTATAACTTCTGAACAATTTGATTTTTTGGAGAGAAGACATATACATGATGCTATAGGTATAGCACAGGAATTTCTACATTCTGCCAAGACTAAGCAATCTCCCATTATTGTCATCAAGGAAAATTTATCGAAATCATATGACAGGGTAAACTAGATGTTTCTTATATTAGTTCTTTTACAGATTGGTTTTGAGCTCTCTATTGTTAATTGGATTCTATCATGTATACAAGTTGTGATTTTTGCAGTGTTGATTAATGGATCTACATCTACTTTCTTCATACCTCGCAGAGGCATTAGGCAAGGATGTCCACTTACACCTATTTTATTCCTTCTAATTATGGAAGGTCTAACTATAATTATCACTACTACTAGAGCCAATGGAAATCTTAAAGGTTATCATTTTGGGAGTGTTGTGTATATCACACCCCCATTGTTTGTTGATGACATCATATTGTTTTCTAATGGTTCCAAAAGAGAGGTTCTTAAAATCAAAGGGTTACTTTTTTTTCAACTACTACAAGCATGATATGTAACCCAATGAAATCATCTTTAACCTTTATGTTTATTGATCAACAGGATGCAAACCAGATCGTTGATCTTTTTATTTTGAGTTTTGTGATATATCTATAGGACTCAAATATCTAGGCTTTGTTCTTAAACCCAATTATTATTACTCAAAGGACTAGACATGGCTTATTTGTAGATTTGAGGGTGAATTAAATATGTGGTGCAACAAATGGTTGTCTAAAGCAGGCATATTTGTTCTTATGAAGTCTATCTTCAAGGTCTCTTTGTTTATTAGGTCGCACTTGCACATGTTCCTACTGGTGTACATGATCACATCAAAAATCTTAAGCTTCATTTTTTTATGGAGAAGGAACCATGAATGCAATCCTTTTCATTGGATTTCCTAGCAAAAATGATCCCTTCCTAAACAATTAGGTGGATGGGGACTCAAACACCATCAATGTTTTTCTAAAGAACTGGCTGCAAAGGGGATATGGAGATTGTTGACTGACAAAAGTCTATGGGTCAAGGTGATACAATAAAAATATATGTTCCCCATGTCTATTCATGGTTGGCTTATATCTAATGATAAACATAGGAGAAGTGTATCGATCATGTGGACGACTCTTCTCTCAGGTTTCGATATTATTGGTGACTTGATCTCTTGGAAAAATGGCAATGGTAGAAGCATTAGATTGGGCATCAACTCATGGATAGGGAACAAGAATGACCATATATTACCAGAACATATGGTTGATTCACTTATTGACTATGGTTATATTTTTCTATATCAAATTATTGATCAACAAGCCTCTTCCCCTTATCATCGGGAATGGTTATCAACAAAATACATGTGATTTGAGAATGAGGATGAGACTCTTTGGGATCAATATATCAAGTCTTTGAAATATTTCCATGTGTGCATTACAAATGAGGAGGATTCTATACTATGGAAAAAAAAAATCCATGTGGGGGGACATACCAACCAAAGCATGGTTATTTGATGTTGTGAGAAGAAGAAGATCGCCCTCCTTCTCATTGGTGGAATGGACCTATTTGAGCTCAAAATTGCCCTGTTAAGGCAAAACTTTTTATGTAGCTTTCCCTAGTAGGAAAAGTGGCAGTATGGGATCATCTTAATAAATTTATGGGACTAAACCTAATAGATGCCCTATATGCAACCTTGATTGTGAATCTATTAATCACATTTTCAGTCATTGTTCATACATGTCTAATATTTGGAAGTATGTTTATGTTGTTACTAGAGTTCATTTTGTCTAGGATGGGGATGATTTAAATGATGTTTTTCATAAATGGCTGAAAAAAAACCAACTTTCTAGGTTTGCAAAGCATTTTTATCCCTCATGATCATTGGAGCATGGTTTGCATGGAATAAAGTGACTTTCCAAGATATATTTATTCCACCACATATATATGCTACAAATTTTTTATCTATCTTAGATCATTTTCTTCATAATCCATCGTCACTTTTCAAATTTAATCCAATTTGGCTTGAAGGGGAATCTTTTTTTTGAATCTTGTCAAAGGTAATTGGAAAATCTTTAATGTTTCCTCATCAAAATCTAGTAGTGAAGAATTTATTGAAGCATTAAAATATGTCAAAGGAAAGGTGGTGGCTTGGGCAATTTAGATATATAAGAATGAGGATATGGACCTAAAGGAGATAGAGGAGGAGATGAAATGACTATCTAGTGAAAATGTAAATGGGCTTTTTAGTAATGAGGAAATATTAAGATTTAAGGAACTTGAAGCTAGAAAGAATAAACTTTTTTTGCATGGTCGAGAAATTAATTGGAGGATGAATAGCAAGGTTTCCAGGCTAGAATTGGGTGATGAGAACATTGATTTTGTCCATGAGAATGCAAATTAAAGGAAAAACACCAATACTATATGGGAATTGAGGAATGTTCTAGGCGTTTTTGTTAGGAGTTTTAAGGAATTACATGAGTTGTGTGTTTATCATTTTAACTTTGTTTATAGAGAGACTAAAAGAGAAAACATTGCATAAATTATAAGAGTATCTTTATACTTTCATCAACTAGTTTCTGAGGACAACTAGCACTGTTTGAAGAAATTTTAAAATATGAGCTTTTGTCTATATTATCTTCATTTCAAAAGATAAGATCCTAGGTCCAAATGGTTGGACTATTAAATTCTTCTTAGGGTTTGTTGATTTGTTAAGGGATGTTCTACTTAGGGTTGTTTAGGAGGTGAAACTTTTAGGAAAACTTTTGAGGTTCTTTAATTCATTATTTATTTTTGTCATACTAAAATATGATATCCCAAGTCACATGATGAATTTATGCCTATTTATTTGTGTATTTGTACTTATATGATCAAATCAAAAGTTTTGTATATGAGGTTAAAAAGGGTTCTTTCCATTGTAATCTCTTGAGAAATTTAGCTTTCTCTAAGGGATACAAATCCGTGAGGCAATTGGGTCTACTCGAGATGGATTATATTCAATTAAAATTTAAAATATGCACGATATGGTTGTAAAATTAGACTTATACAAAGCTTATAATAGGACTTATTGATTATACATCAAGTTATTGTTGATTCAAATGGGTGTATGTCTTCCTGTGGTGAATTTGATTTTTTGTTCTTATAAATGGACTAGTATATTCTTTCTTCAAATTTTCTATGGGTTTAAGATAAGGTTGTCCATTATCACGTTATTCATTCTTGTTGGTGGCAAAAGGTTTGAGTAGGTCCATCATGGGAATTAGAAGAACTAGAGCACTCCAAGGAGTTCAAGTGGGGGGATGAACATCTTACACATTGATTATTTTTGGATGATGTCCTTCTTTTTCCCAATGGTTTAGTGGCAAAAGGTGGGGAAATGAATGACATTATTCAATTATATTATAAGGCCACAAGCATGGAGGTAATTATTCTTAAGTTTGTTATTTTCTTCAATGTTTCAAGTGATTTAGATGAACAAAATTTGAAAGAGATTTTTCCCCATATAAACTTATTGTTACAAGATGGCTTGAAATACCTAGGTTTTACTCTTAAACCTAATGGATACAAGAAAAATGATTCAACTTGGTTACTTAGTAAGATTGAAAAACAATCATCCTTAGTGCAATATATGGATTTCTAGGAGAAGCATATTATCTTTGGTCAAGTTAATTTTGGAGGCACTCCCAATTAATTGGAGTGTTGTAAATAGCAAGGAGACTTTACTTTGATTGGTTATGGAGTTAAGATGGATAATGTAAAGTTTCATTTAATAAAGTGGAAGTCCATAGAAAAACCTAAAGCAGAGAGGTGACAGAGGCTTAAGAACATACAGTTTTTTGATAAGTCACTAGCTACTAAAAGCCTTTAGAAGTTGATCTCAAAGGACAATTTGTGGAAAATAATCATTATTAAAAAATATATTGCACCAAGTTCATTAATGGACTAGATTAAAAATCTGAGAAATAATATCCAAAATGTTTCAAGTTAGTGGAAGGCTATGATACTAGATTTTCCACTCCTTGGGTCATATTTTTCCTAGAAAGTTAGAGATGACTCTTGAGTCATATCGAAAGTCAATGCAATGGGTTTTGGTAATGCTAATTTCATTGGTCTCAAGAGGTAATTTTGTATTTACAAGAAAGGGGTTACTTTATGCTCAATCAAATTGTAATTCATGAGATCGCTAACATTTGGAATCAAGGCTAAAAGTCACTTGTGATTCTAGGATTATATGGCGAGTCTATTGATATTTGGAGCAGTTCTGGATTGAATTGGAAAAATCCCACATAGGGATGAAGGATATTCCTAATGAAGTGATGTGGATAATACTTGGCCAAGTTAAGATACAATGTCTTGTTGGAATATGATGTCTAGGTAAGAGTTGTTTGGTGGTGATATTATATTTTATAGGTTGAGGCTCCTTTGAATTTGAATTTATTTATGTTGTTAGTATTGAGGAATAAAATTTCCGCCCAGGATTTCCTTTAGAACATAGAGAAACAAAGTCCTAACATTAATGTCTTTGTATGGAGAGTGGCAAACATAGTGAACACGTTTTCCTTCATTGTCCTTTTGCACAACAATTTTGGGGTGATGTTGAAAGATGGATTGGTGCTCATAATCTGTAGCAAGGTCTCTCTATGGAATTGTGCTTAGAACATTAGTTTTAGATATATGAACTTAAAGATTATATATAGCTTCACATTATTGTTGTTTGCGGGATATGGTGAGGTTGAAATGCTTTAATTTTTTAAAATATAAATGTACAAACTTTTTAGGATTTCTCAGAAATATGTGCCATTTTCTAACAATGTAAGCTGGCTTTCAAAGCACCACATCCTAAATAGGGGGGTGAGCTTCTTATTGATCAGTCTTATCCATGGGGTTTCTTTGATGGAGCTTGTTAAGGACGTATTTATGGGGTACTTTTGTTAGGAGGTATCCATCACATCGAAGTTAAAGAAAATGTGTGGTCTATAACTATTAATTTTGTTGATCTTATGGCTATCAGAGTACTTATGAAACTTTCAATGGATAGAGACATACTGCAATTATAGGTTTTCAATGACTCTTAGTTGGTTGTCTAATGGATTAATAATGAACATATTATTTAGAGTGTGGCTCTTTAATCTTTGCTAGAACAATTAAAAGAGATCAATAATTTATTCACTCGCATCAAATTCACCCATGCCTTATGGAAAGTGGAAGATGTAAGTTATTTAAACCAACATGTAAAGTATGGTTATATGCTTAATTCTATTTATGGATATATAAATTAATTATAGAGTGTTAAAATTTCATATGCTTAGCTAAACATTAGTATTTCATTTCATTTTTATAACAAAAGCATATAAACAGGATCACTGAAAGAAACAGTATCACAAGAACAACACAGATTTATCCTGGGAAAACCCTAAAGGGAAAAACCCAGCAAAAGCTTCCTCAATATAGATGCCCCAAAAGATAAAAGGTAAAACCAAAAGGGAGATCAAAGACTGATCCTCCTCCTTCTCTGACTACTTCTCTCTTCTCCACTAATGCGTTACACAAGTGAGAGTGTGTGTGTTCCAAATGAGGAGCGCCACACCTCTATTGATATTCATTCGTTCACTTCAATAATTAAATCCGACATGTAGGCTCGAGTTAATCATGTAGGCTCAAGTTACACATGTAGGCTCAAGTAACCACACTGGGGTGCTAATGACCCACCTTTACAATTAGAGGGGACTACCTCATGACTCTTATTAGTTCTTCCGATTAGAAGCATCAGGGTACAAAGTAATACAAGTGGTTCTCCCAGTAGGATCATTGGGGACCGCAAAAGATACATATAGAATATTCTTCGAAGTTACAATATTTCAACACTCCCCCTTAACGAGAAGGGTATTCTACAACATCATCAACAACAACAATAGTAGGAGAGAGAGAGAGGACATCATCAACATCATCAGGGTAACACATCTATAAATCATTGGAAGCTTTTCAACATCATATAGTCTTCATCTTCAATCTTCAACGATAGCAACTCTTTGACCTTTCGATCAGCATCAACATCTTCAGCACTTTGACCTTTCAATCAGCAGCATCTTCAGCACTTTGACCTTTAGATCAGCAGCAACATCATCATCATCATACTCTGATCTTTCGATTAGAAACATCATCATCATCACACTCTAATCTTTCAATCAGAAACATCATCATCATCACACTCTGATCTTTCGATCAGAAACATCATCATTATCACACTCTGATCTTTCAATCAAAAACATCATCATCAGCAGCAACAACCAACATGATCCTTCCTTTTGGAATTACGGGATCATGGACAACACATCTGTGGTACTCAGACGATCCTTCCTTTCGGAATTACGGGATCAAGTCTTTGCGGAGCTACCAACATCCTGGATGATCCTTCCTTTCAGAATTACGGGATCACGTCCACTTACATCAACATTTAAGATGATCCTTCCTTTCAGAATTATGGGATCAAGATGATCCTTCCTTTCGGAATTACGGGATCAAGTCCTCTTACATCAACATTTAAGATGATCCTTCCTTTCGGAATTACGGGATCAAGACGATCCTTCCTTTCGGAATTACGGGATCAAGTCCTCTTACATCAACATTTAAGACGATCCTTCCTTTCGGAATTATGGGATCAAGACGATCCTTCCTTTCGGAATTACGGGATCAAGTCCTCTTACATCAACATTTAAGACGATCCTTCCTTTAGGAATTATGGGATCAAGACGATCCTTCCTTTCGGAATTACAGGATCAAGTCCTCTTACATCAACATTTAAGACGATCCTTCCTTTCGGAATTACAGGATCAAGACGATCCTTCCTTTCGGAATTACGGGATCAAGTCCTCTTACATCAACATTTAAGACGATCCTTCCTTTCGGAATTACGGGATCAAGACGATCCTTCCTTTCGGAATTACGGGATCAAGTCCTCTTACATCAACATTTAAGACGATCCTTCCTTTCGGAATTACGGGATCAAGACGATCCTTCCTTTCAGAATTGCGGGATCAAGTCGATCCTTCCTTTTGGAACTACGGGATCAAGTCTGAGGATGATTAATCCCACCACGTTCTCGAGTACCGAAGTCACCGGATCCATTCTAAACCGAGGTTCAAGGATGATACAATCCTTCTTCATTCTCGAGGACCAAGGTCCCCAAATCACTTTAGGGCAAGTGCCCAGGGATGATACAATCCCACTGCAACATCACTACTCCCCCTTTTGGGGAAGGTCTTTTTGAACCACACCAAGCTTGTCTCGAAAGTGTTTGAACTTTACTCAGGACAGAGGCTTTGTCAACACATCAGCAACTTGTTCATCAGTACTCACATACTGGAGCTTTATGGCTCCTTTCTACATCATATCTCGAATGTAGAAATACCTGATTTCTATGTGCTTTGATCTGTCGTGGAACACAGGGTTCTTTGTCATCTTTATACAACTTTGGTTGTCACATAGAATCACGGTAGTGTCCAACTCTAGGTTGAATAATCCTGACATCAGCTTTCGAAGCCATATGGCTTCACAACTAGGAGAGAAAGCTGCTATATATTCTGCTTCGGCTGTGCTTAGAGCAACACTGGATTGCTTTCTACTAAACCATGAAATCATAGTAGATCCCAGACTATAACATCCACCTGATGTGCTTTTTTTGTCTGAGATACTTCCGGCCCAATCTGCATCTGTATAACCATACAATCTATACTCATGGCTATTATCATAGTATAGACCAAAGTCTATAGTCCCTTTCAAATATCTCATCACATGTTTTGCAGCTACCAAGTGAACCCGTCTAGGTTGAACTACATATTGACTTAAGGTGTTCACAGCAAAACAAATGTCTGGTCTGGTATTTGTTAAGTACATCAATGACCCAATGATCTGTCTGTAATGAGTCACATCCACTAACTCTGATGAGTCATCAGTTAACAACTTTATGTTGGAATCCATGGGTGTGGCCAAGGCTTTGCATTCCAACATATTGAATCTTTTCAATATCTCTACTGCATACTTTCCCTGGTTGAGAAAGATTCCTTCTGAACTTTGCCATACTTATAGACCTAAGAAATAGTGCATTAACCCAAGGTCTTTCATCTCAAATTCTTCTGCTAGTTTCTTCTTGCTTTTCATTATCTGTTTCTCATTCCTTGTCAAGAATAAGTCATCCACATATAGTAGTAGGATGACATGTTCATCTTCTACAACCTTGAGGTAAAGGTTAGGATCATATTTACTCTTGGTAAAGCCCATGCTCGACAGGAAACTATTTATCCTTTCATACCAAGCTCGAGGAGTGTGTTTAAGACCATACAAGGCCTTCTTCAACTTGCATACATGAGTATGTCTATCTTCAACTTCAAATCCTTGTGGTTGTTCTATGTATACCTCTTCTTTGATCACACCATTCAAAAAAGCCGTTTTCACATCCATCTGGTGTAAGTCCCACTTCATCATGGATGCAAGTGCCATGATAGCTCTAATTGAAGTATACCGTGCTACTGGGGCAAATGTCTCTTTATAATCAATTCCCTCTTTCTGAGAGAAACCTCTGGCCACAAATCTTGCTTTATACTTCTCGATACTTCCGTCAGCTGCATGCTTTATTTTGTATATCCATTTGGAGAATACTGTACTCTTTCCTTCTAGTTTGGGAACTAGATCCCATACATCATTCTTCATTATTGATTGGTATTCTTCAGTGATTGCATCTACCCATTCTTTCTTCTGTACCGCTTCTTCATAGTTTGTGGGTTCTTGATCTACAAGATTACACATCAAGGCTACATAGTTGGAAAAAGTCTTAGGTTTCTTTCTTTCCCTTGTGGAGCCTTCAGGAGCTCCATATCTTTCTGCCTCTCATATAATTTCTCTTGTCCAAGCAGGTTTTCTCTTTCTTGATATCTCCATCATGGGAGGTTCTTGTGGTTCTGCTATGTCATGTTCTTCAGGAGCTTCATCTTCAGGGAGACATGTAGTTTCTTTATTTCTAGGAGGTGTCTCTTCTTCATACACTTCTTCATGTTGGCACTTCCTAGATCTCTTGAGGGCTGCCTCTTCATCGAATGTCACATCTCGACTGATTTCCATGTGATGGAATCCAGGAATGTAGATTCTGAATGCTTTGGATACTTCACAATATCCAACAAATATCCCCTTCTTTCCGGAAAGGTCCAACTTGGTTCTTTTCTCTTTTGGTATATGAATATATACTGGACAACCAAATATCTTGAGGTGACTTACCTCAGGATTCTTTCCCGTGAACATCTCTTATGGAGTCTTGAACCCAAGAGCACTGTGAGATATTCTATTCTATACATATACAACAGTTCTTGCACCTCTGCCCATAGATGCATTGGAAGATCTTGATCATATATCATTGTCTTCACTGCCTCCATGATAGTTTTGTTCTTTCTTTCCGCAACCCCATTCTGTTGAGGATTATAGGGAGTAGTAAGTTCCCTCTTGATTCCATCATCTTTACAAAAAGCTTCAAACTCTTTTGAGGTATACTCTCCGCCATTGTCTGATTAGAGCGTCTTTATTTTCTTTTCTCTATCAAGGCTTTGAACTCCTTGAATTTTTCAAACACTTCACTCTCTGCTTTCAAGAAGTATATCCAAGTCTTTCTTGAAAAGTCATCAATAAATGTGATATAATATTCAAAGCCACTTAAGGATGTCGAAGACATTGGACCACATACATCTGAATGAATCAATTCCAACGTACCTTTTGTCTTTGTCTCACTTTTCAGAAATGGATTCTTGATGTTCTTTCCCTTCGCACATCCTTTGCAAATGCCTTCATGCTTGATCTTCATGTCTGGTAATCTTGTGACTACTTTGTTCACATGAGGTAGAGCCTTGTAATTAATATGGGCTAGCCTTCTATGCCATAGTTCACTAGGGTCAGTGGACTCATGCACAAGGGTTGTTTCTGAGTGCCCCTTGAGTTTATACAAGCCTCCTTCTTCTTCACCAATAATGGTTGCATCTTCAATATTCTTTCCTTTGGGCCACATGAGTACTTGGCCATCTATGAAAGCAACTCTAAATCCTTTCTTATCTAAAGCTGAGACAGAGAGTAAATTCTTCTTTAGATGAGGTACATATAATACATATTTCATCTTTAGGGGATTACCTGAATCAAGTTTCTTACTTGCTTCACCAACTCCTTTGATCGGATATTGATAGTCATATCCTAGGATACTTTCTGAGGAGAGCTCTTTTCTTCAAGTTTGGACAGAGTTTTCTTTTGTCCCGTCATGTGCTTTGAAGCACCACTATCAATAAGCCAAGTGTCTTCTCCAGGAGTTATAGATCCAGAGAGTGCAGAGAATAGCACATACTTTTCTGCATCTTCTTCTCTTGCTTGTTTTCTTGGAGACCTTCCTTCTTCTTCTTCTTCTTCTTCATCTTCATCTTCTGCTATATGAGTATGATGTCTTTTGTTGTTGTTGATCCTCTTCCTATATTCTTGCCTCCTCATAGGACAATTTCGGGCAATGTGTCCTATCTTATTACAATTAAAACATTCAAAATTAGAATAGTCTCTAATGGGAGGATTTTCTCTTACCCTTTGAATTCTTCTGGGAGGTTGAGACTCCTTGAAATTTCTTCTCTTGAAATTAGTTTGGCCTCTTCTTCTTTTGGTGTGAGTGGCTAGGGCTTGATCATCTTCTTTTAGTAAGGCTTCTTTATTTGCCACTCTAGTCTCCTCTTGAATGCAGTCTTCCCATGCCATATCAAACTTCATGCTTTCTTTTCTGGCACACATCATCTGAATGAAGGACTCCCAGGGTCTAGTGAGACCATTGAGAGCAGTCATAACCATTTCATTTTCATCAAGCTTATCTCCAATAGCTTCTAGTTGCTCTTTGATCTGAGAAATCCTCGTGAAGTAATCTTGGATGGATTCTCCATGACTCATCTTAGTGCTCTTCAGTTGAGCTCTTAGATTCATCTTTATGTTAATGTTCCTTCCCTCATACATTCTAGATAGGTTGTCAAACATTTCTTTTGGAGTCTTCTTGGATGACACTTGAGGGATCAAGTGATCCTTGATGGAGTCAGCAATAATCCTTTGTGCCCTAATCATATCCTTTCTGTGCTTCTCCTTGGCTTCAGCTTCTTCAGGTTCTGCAACTTCTTCTTTGACATACTTATCAAGATCATTCTCTTGGAGAATGATACCAATCCTGTATTTCCATGCTCGAAAATTCTCTATGCCTTCTAGCTTGTCCTCAAGCTTAGTGCTTGGGGCCATCTTGTCAGAAAATCACAAAAAAATGAAATTTTGCGGAATGAGAAACTGACCTTACCAAGAGATGCGCTTGAGTGAGGTGAGTTGACTGGTGTGCTTGGATTTTGGAGATTTCAACTCTTCACCTTCCAAATCAGACTTGCAAGATTCAACTTCTGCAGCTTTCTGGTTCAGCAGTTTTCTGGTGCAGTTGTCAAACTAGGGTTTGACTTTTCTAGAGACTCACACATCCAAAAACTTTGATTCCAGGCTCAAAAGATGCGCTCTGGGATGGCGCAACTTTCTATGCAAGCATTTTTCTGAAACTCAAAAAATTTCCTGAAACCCTAATTTTTTCCAGGGAGAGAGAGAGAGGGCTATTTCACCTTGTGAAAGCTATCCTATTCAAGCTAGCTCTTATACCATGTTAAAATTTCATATGCTTAGCTAAAACATTAGTATTTCATTTCATTTTCATAACAAAATCATATAAACAAGATCACTGAAAGAAACACTATCACAAGAACAACACAGATTTATCCTGGGAAAACCCTAAAGGGAAAAACCCAGCAAAAGCTTCCTCAATATAGATGCCCCAAAAGATAAAAGGTAAAACCAAAAGGGAGATCAAAGACTGATCCTCCTCCTTCTCCAGCTACTTCTCTCTTCTCCACTAATGCGCTACACAAGTGAGAGTGTGTGTGTTCCAAATGAGGAGCGCCACACCTCTATTTATATTCATTCGTTCACTTCAATAATTAAATCCGACATGTAGGCTCGAGTTAATCATGTAGACTCGAGTTACACATGTAGGCTCAAGTAACCACACTAAGGTACTAATGACCCACCTTTACAATTAGAGGGGACTACCTCATGACTCTTATTAGTTCTTCCGATTAGAAGCATCGGGGTACACAGTAATACAAGTGGTTCTCCCGGTAGGATCATCGAGGACCACAAAAGATACATATAGAATATTCTTCGAAGTTACAATATATCAACATAGAGAGAGAGTGTGTGTTTAGTGGATTAGTTTAATTGATTTAAGTGTATTGTTATAAGTGGAGTTTATTATGAGGTTTTTTGTATGAGTTTGGATGAATCTTGCTAGATTGTTAACTAGTATTGTAAATGAATCATATGAAGTTTTTATGTGAAAAAAGTAATAATATTAAATAATAGTAATCTAATTTAAGTTCAGGGGTAGCAGGTGTGGGAGGGGTCATTCTTGACCCTGGAGGAAATGAAAAAGTCAATCTTAGGGAGAATGACCAACAATCAGGTGAAAATCCATGCCCTTTACATCAGGCTCTCGCTTGTAATTGAAAGAAACATCAAGATGGATCTCATCTTCAAATACTCAACCTTGAGCATCAATATTCTAAGAAATCACTATCATGAAGATAATGATGTGCTTAGTACGATGAAGGTTTGAATTCTAAATTGTTAGACACTCTCGATTCATTATATATCCTCCATACTCAATGAAGTAATAACTATAGAGTAAATGTCATGGAAAATAGGAAAGAATAATCGTGTAAAATGGTGGTGACCTTGAATGTCGTTTTAATCCCATGATTGAGTTCAACCCTTTTAACCAAAGTTTGATACCCCCTCTTAAGTTGCATGCAGACAGATAGGACTCAAGGCAATGGGAGGTGTATCTTGACAAGACACATTGGAGGCATGACTTTAACTTCTTCTCGTGTAGGATTTAGTTTCCAATTACTCAAAACAACTATGGAGTAGGGGCAATCAAACATGGCATGAAATTATCTTAAACTTGAAGGTGGGATCATTCCCATTCAAGTTTGTTTGGTATCAGGTCTAGAAACATGGTTCAACAATGTTGAGAAGGCATGGATTGTTTGACGTTGTCATATTCATAGTGGATTTTTCAACTTTAGCATTCCAGGTAAGCCTTTCATTTAGGTCTATCTATAATTTAAACTAATTTTAAAATTAATTTTAGAAATCACTGTTGAGTGCTCAATTATGTGGATTAGGTTCGATATTTGGTTTTCTATCATTTTTGTTGTTAATTTAGGGAAAATTAGGTTAGTAGTGAAAGCCCATTCTAGTTATGTTTTCACATTTAGTGCACTACGTTTGATCGACCTCATCTAATATCCTTTGTATTTTGAGATTGCTCATGTTAGTACCAAGGAGATGAGGAAAATCCTCAATCAAATTATTTGTCGGCTAGAAGGATTAAGGCAATTGATGGATTAAGATATATAGTTAAAGAAGCAAACAGACCGACTTGAAAATAAGTTGCATGCTCTGAAATTAAATTAAGATAAGCTAACCTTAAACTCATAAATGCATTACAATATTATCTTGAATTTCGCTAGAAAGTCAAAATCAATCACAAGTTATCCTCGTATCTTTATAGTTTTTGCAACAAAATATCCAGTCAACAAAATTACTATCAAAAGAGGACTAGTCCATCGTTATAGTAGAAATGGAAAATCGTTATAGTTTGAGTAGTTTGTAGATTATCTTAAATGATTTCAATATTTTTTTTAAATAGTATTTCTATACAAAATATAAAACCGTTGTTTGGATATGAAAATGCAACGTGCTTCCCACATAAACTCCACTCATTCTTATTACACATGTGAGATATTGGAGAGCGATAGCTCAAGAACATTCCTAACTCTTATAAGATACCAAATATTAAATTCGTGGTGGAGGGGGTAGGCCGTAATATAATATTTAACTTTGAATAATTAAACCGACCACTTTGCTTATTGCTTTGTCTTATTTCCATTTAATATACATATCTTGTTGGTTGGGACTCACATACCTATTGTGTTTTTATATATTTTTATGAATTATTTTTGTTTTATATGTATTTTTAAAGTGTAGGGAAGTTAGTTTAAGTGGTTTGGTGTTGTAAATGGTTGGTAAAAGATCACATGATGAAGGTTTTTTTGGTTAGTTGCTTTTATAAATATGATGGATTCATTCAATGTTTATTTAATGCAAAAGAAACATTATAATTGATATCTTTAGAATCTTCATCAACATCATTATATTTTAAAAATTAATTAAAATAATAAAGAAAAAAAATTAATATCATTTAGAATGTGTAACTAAAAAGAATTGGAGGCTTAGTCATGTCTTTTAATAGTTTGGGAAAATTAAATAAAAAAATATTATTAAATTGAGAAAAAATATAAACAAGTGAAATTAGCAGCGAAGGTGCTTATACCTGCCTTAATAAATGGTTTAATTTAATAATTTAAAAATGTTTTAATTTAATAGTTTTATATACTTAGGTTTACTTTAATAATTTTTTTTAATTTAATAGTTATTTATAACCCAAATTTAATTTCATAATTTAGAAATGTTTTTATTTAATAGATATATATAGGCCAAAGTTAAAGTTAAAGTTTGATATAAAAATAATTGGATAATAAATAAGAAGTCATAAGTGTCATTTAAAAAAATCAAAATTATATTAAATACTTAATGTTGAAGATATTTATTGTGTGATAATTTATAAAGATTTTATAAAATTTGTATTTCTTTAATAACAAAATTTTACCAATTTTTTTTGTTGCTATTAACACTAAGAATGATAAATAAATTATAAAATTTTGGTAAATCTATAATATAATGTCACATTTATTTAAATAAACAAACAAATAAAATATTAATTATCATATTTAACTATTATTTAACTAATTAAAATATTAACCATCATATTTATTTAAATAAACAAATAAATATTTTTTAGAAATATTAAAAAAAAACTTTAGTTTTATTAATATGTTAGTTTATCAAATATGAAAAAAACTTAATTGAATATCAAAATAAAATTTGAAAATTTTAGTTTAAAAACTTTATTGATTAAATTTATATAAAAAGATATTATAATATATTAATATATATATTAAGAAAATATTATATCTAAATAAAGTTCAATATAGTGATATAGCTATAGTTTTTTTGTTTTTTTTACGGAAACGGTTATGGGACTTTTGTATTACTCCTTCTGGCGAACCAGACTCCAAGGTTACAGAAATATGGAGGGCTGATGACCTCTAACAGTTCTGTCAGCCTCCTTAAGAATTTCTTGGGATAAAGATCCCAATTACTTTGACAACTATTCTTCGAGGATTTCAGACAGTGCTTAACAGAATAGACTCTCACAAATTGTGAACATAGAAATATGCAAAAAAACATTAAAGATTTCGTAAAATGAATGATTCCATCTGTTTCTGGGAGCCCCCGGCAATGTTGGAGGCTGCTTCGAGATTCCTTCGATCTCTGTTAGACCTTCGCCCTTTGGTGCGAGGAGGAGAGGGGGTTGTAGTTGAAGTTCTCACTGACCCGGAATCACTAGAAGATCGCGAAGGGGAGCTAGCCCTCCTTGTTGCAGAAGACTCTGAGGGAGAGGTTGCCACTTTGGAAAGTCCATCGGTTGCCTTATCTGGAGGAGGGCCTCCCATATGTTTAGTTGCCTCAGGCGAGGAGTCTTCCGCGGTACCAAGGGGGGCACGTGCTTCTGGACCCTCTTCTGCTGCTGGTGCTTCAATGTCCCGACCTAGGCCTGGTTCCAGCGTCTCTTCAACTGCTACTGCTGCTTCTGGATCCTGATCCTCGGGTTCTTGTAGGGCTTCAAATCTGTTTCTATTAGTTGGGGGAGATTCTTCTACGGTGGGCACCTTTGGATTGGAGTCCTTTCTCCGGGGAGCCCTTCGCCTATTAGCAACTGGCTGGAAGTCTGCCCCATTGGCCGGGGGAGGAGCCACCGTCACCGGGGCTTTGGGGCAGCTTTTCGCGAAATGCCCGTAAACATGGCACCGGAGGCATTTGAAGGGAATATGCTCATAGTCCAGCTCTTGGATGTGACTCCAATCGCCCAAGGTGAGTTGAATGGCTTCCGGGAGCCCTTTCTCGAGATTGACCTCTACACAGATGCGCGCACAGGTGAACTGATCCCCTTTAGGCTCTGCACTATCCAGGAAACGGCCGAGCTTGTTTCCTATATCAGCAAGGGATCTTTTCCCCCAGAGATGAAGGGGAAGATGGGGGAGCCGGACCCAAACTAGGGCAGCGGTGATCTCTACTTCAGGATTGAAGTCGAGAGACCAATGAGTTAAGAACAGCCCCCTCGATCCCATGAAGTATGGTCCAGATCTGAAGATTAGATCCCGCTCTTCTTTCTTCGCAAAGATAATCACATAATACCCTCTTCCTGCAGCACATAAAGAGATATGGGAGGGCGCCAGGGAGCTCCATCGTTCTGTTATCCATTGATTCACTGCTTTGGGACTGGGCCACAGACCAGTGAACTTGCCTATGAGGGATTTTTCTGAGAGCATAAGAGCCATGCGGCACGGATCAGAAGGGGAGAGCTCCAGAGAAGGGATCTCTTCCATCTTTTTAACAAACTTAGCAGGAGGGGCAGCCTTTGCCCTAGGGCCTGCAGATCTAACAAGAAATTTGAATGCCTCTAGTGGATCCATGTCCCGTCCACCGGATGGAGAGGAAGGCATGACCACGGCTGAGGAGAGAGGCAGGACGCAGCTTCAAATGCCAGATCGCAGCCTGGAGGAGCCAGGGCCAGCACGCGGCCTGGAGGAGGGGCCTGCATGTGGCCAACACACAAGCTTCAGCTGGACGCCGGATGCCGGACGCAGGGCTTGCGCGCGGCCTGGAGGAAACGCAGGGCGGCTAGGGTTTGGCCCTAGCCGCGTGAGTGCAGTCGCGCCTCATCGGGGAAGAAAATATTGGCAATCAGTGATATAGCTATAGTTAATCATTGTGATGTGATCCACATACATCAAGATTAGGCATTATGACTATTTTAATAAACATGACACTTGACATTATTAGATTTTATTTCTAAATTTTTATTAAAAATAATATATATAATTACTATATTTAAATAAAAGTTGTATTTAGTGATATAGGTATAGTCAATCACAATGATGTGGTAGTCATGTCTATTAAGATTAGTCGTTATGACTCTTTTAATACACAAAACACCTGGCATTGTTATTTATTTTTAATTTTTATATTTTTTAATATATTTTTATATCTAACAATTTCATTTGCACACTAAAGGAAATTAGTCAAATCATTAAAATGAACCAATCATAAAATGAAAAAGTAGATTTAAATAATAATAATAATAATAATAACAGTTTTATTTTTAAAATATTAATTTAATATATGAATTTTATAAAACTTATGTAAAACTTTAAAAAAAATGTATAAATTAATTAAAGTCAAAACTATTGTTTGACTCAACGATACCTTGGCATGTATAATAAAAAATAAAAAAGTCTTATTAAAAGAAAAAAAATCACTTAAAGAAAAAATGCATTGTAGACCTTAAGCATGTGGGTATCTAAAATTTCAGTTATATTGCATATAGCACTCTTTATTTGCTTGTTTACAACTAGCAAATGTGTTTATAGAATCTTCTATCCCATATTTCATGGATGTTAAGAGTGTGCATAATGAATTAAGCTAGATTTTTCTATTTATACATCTTAAATATACATTGTTGGGAGAACCACATCCAACTTGCTCACATTCATGGTAAACTACTAACTAATGAAATTGTAATGACAATCATTTGCATGTTTAGCTCAACAAATAGCTTTATGAAATGTTTTATATAGCGTATGTCTCTTGTAATGCCAAGTACACCACTCTCTACAAATAATATTTGTGTGCTAACATGGATCCAATGGCACACTCGTCGTGTAAAAAGGTCACACTGCAATATTGGGCACCACCATTATGCTAGAAGTACATAATATAAAAATGTCGTTGAAGACAAAAGCTAAAAACACTTTTTTCCTCCAACATAATTACGCTCAAAAAAAGGTATTTTCTAACTGCATTATTGAAGTAATCACAAGGGTTTAAAAGTTATGCCATATTACTTTCAACAAACAACCACAATTTGCAACCCTGTTATATTTAAAGAACAATGCCCACAGAAAGGAGGCGAAAATTGCTTCCTATGATATCGATATAGCTGGCATAATGATAAGTCATGAGCTAAAGCATGTATGCTTCTCAGTTTCAATCTTTAGTGATAGAAATTTATAAAATAGTCAAAAACAACTTGATTGGTCCGCTTGAGGATGAGAGGCCACAATTTTACAAAACATTATCTGACAATTCGGAGAACCAAAATTAGATGTAATATTGTAGTACATTGTATTATAAGCCTTTTTCATGACACAATAAAAGTATCATGCCGTTTTTTTATGCCTTGTGTTTGAAAAACAATGACAGATAGTTAGATATGTTAAATCCGGAACAGATCACAAGCATGTGGAGGTTAATGTTCAAAAGGTACCTTTGGAACATTCAGTTGCGACCAAAACCTTGGACCATCATAATGATGGAGGATGGGCCTAAATGTATCTTTTTCCAATGCGTTGCAAAGTATACATGTGTGTATGTGAACTTGAGAAGACATAAAGTGTAAATTCACACAAGTGCCAAACAATAAAAACAATAGAGAATGACTATATTGAAACTAAGTTATCTAAATGGCAGCTCTCAGAGATCAATATTAGCATGTGGACTTTACGCATAATCTACATTCCACAACAAATCCTAGTAATAACCCACTATCATCCTAATAGTTTTACCCAAATCCTTACATGAGCAAGAAACCTTGATACTCCTTGGCACTTCTTATCCTCCCGAGCTGTGGGTTCAATATTAGTTCCTTTGAAAGCTTGCATCCTAATGGAGATCCATTCACATTGTATTAGCCATGTCATTTTTTAATCATAAGTGTTCAAGAAAAAATCATGTACTAATAAGTTTCCATTAAAAAAAAAACTCACATGTTAGATAAATTTCAAAGATTCCATGGAGCTGGTGTGTAGTGTAGTTATACATAAATAGAGGTATCCCAAGGGCTATTGCATGAATTGAATCTCAAAATCTTTGTGGTAAACCTAAATCCAAAACAATTAATTAATATTTCCAACAATAATATTTTAATTTTCATCTAAGACATAGAACCACAAAAAATGGTTCCAACTTTATTTTCAATTAAAAGCATTCATCTAAGTATAGATTTTAATGTTGGGTGTGTTAAGCCAGAGAATTTGCATATAGCCAAATCCTTTAATCGAGTATCCTTAGCCTCGAGAAAAAAATTCTCAAGTGTGTGCTTTATTATTCCTACTAATATTTGTTTGATTTATTGTATGCAATTGAAAATATTAAATCCAAGTATTTCAATGATGAAAAACAAAGCAAAAAAAAGGCCATTTACATTCAGACCTGCACAATGGAATATTAGTGACTAAAAATAGATAGCAAGATATACTAGATAAGGGGAGAGGCATGCTTATTTCCTTATAATTACTTGAATACAAGTAGACTTATATGCATTTTTAGTCAAGTCTTGGGATATGATAGGTCACACCCATCCATGAACAATGGTTGAAGAGCGCCTGCAGGATAAACCTTGTTTGTTGGAATATGTAAGAGTAAGACTTGAAAAAATAAATAACAGTCAAAATAAGGGAGAATTAGGGAAGATAGTGTCACTGTACCCAAATGTGCCCATTATGTTTGTTGTAACATGGCTCTTTCGTGATCCAAGAAGCTTTGCTAACCCAATATCAGAAACCTCTGCATTGAATTAACGATCTATCATGATGTTGCTTGCTTTAAAATCCCTGTGAACAATATTTGGTTCTAGTGCCTCATGAAAATATGTCAATCGACAAAGAATGTAATCAAACATATAGATCTAAAACAATGACATGGAAAAACTAAATGCACGTGAAACTTAAATATGAACTAATAAAATGTAAAAGAAAAACCAAGTCTGAAAGGCTACAGACACGAAAGGCCAAACTAGCATGAAGTCTATAGTCTACATTAACACTTTGGCACTACTGAAATAATCTTTAATTGATGTGTGTGTGGATTCAATTGCATGTTTGTAGAAAATGTGATAGAGAATCACAAAGTAGCATGTTATGTAAAGACTATCAAGGTTAGCTAGCCGAATAATGAAACTTAAGAAAATAGGATAGCATGAGACTTTGTGGTTTTATATCACGATGACAAACACCAATATCCACATGGATATAATTTAGAGAATGACATATTTGAAAACAATTCAAATGGCATAACATAAAGAAACATGATTTTAAAAAAGAAAAAAGAAAAAATAACAAATAATGCACTCACTGAACAAAATAAAGCCAAGTTTTAATATACATTGTCATCATTGTCATATTCAATGTACCTGGTATGCATAAGATTTGACATATGGATGGAACTTTGTGGGCCTCTATGGTGGTGGTGTCAATCACCATTATAGCTTACATTGCTGCAATGAGTTCTATTGCTAGCATAATGGCCTTGAAGATAGTTTCTATGGAGGATACATGGTTTCCTTGAAGTTATACAAGATCATTACATGGAGTGTACATGGTAGAAGCAAATGAACAGGTTGCAAATGGTGGGACCACATAAAAACATGGAAGATTACAAGTAACAACACTCATATTACATGGCAAATGGCAAATGGCAAGTGACAATTTAATGTGGAAACATTTACTACGTTCCAGTTTCTTCTTTTACCTCTATAATGGTTTATTGCATGCAAATTTTTTATATAGGAAATCTTGTTGTACTCAACTAGGTTCTCATGTCCCCTACCTCAAAAGGCTCCCTTCACTCACTAAGAATACAAAAACTACTAGTGTTTAGCTATTACAACATAGCTAGATTGGATGTTCAACTTTTCATTAGCTGCATTATCATACACACAACAATGTTTGACCATCAAGGAACATATATTGTAGCATGGGGAAGGGTTTTGGCACTTTAGACAAAGAAAGCAATCAAAAGCAAGGCAATCAATAGTATATTATTATATAGCCTAGACATTCTTACTATTGTCTGCTTATAATCTATATTCTTGACAACTATATATTCTATTGAAGTGTCCACATAGGAATATGACATGTCAAAACATAAGGAAAACTTTATGTAATTAGGTGAATTCATGCCCACTATGGGATTCTTTGGTTTCTTCTTCACCAAAACTTTGCTTCCCAACTGTTGGATGGTTTGTTGCTTCCTCTCCATGCTCCATTGGAGCTTGTTGGGCTGTAACATCCTCTACGAGTGATTCCTTAAATAAACATATGGAATTTGAAGGTTGGCCCACAATATATTGCAAGTTACAAGCAAATCCCAGTATTGTGTCATAGTGGATGCCAATGCTTACATCCAATTTCTCCATTCTTCAATTATAGGATACCATTCTTGCTTCCAAATTTGTGTTCCTTGCCACTTGAGCCTCAATTTGATAGCAATGATTTGGTTTAGACATGTAATTTCCTTTTAATGGCCATCCATTTACCTAACCATAGGAATCATAGGAATGAATAAGAAAATTTCTTCATAAGAATCCTACTTTAATTGTTTGTACCTATGAGTTCCTTCTACACAGTAGCTAAGCAATCACACAAGATTTTCATGTTGGACACAACAAATGCCCTCTATTTCCACCCTGAACTCTTTCACTACTTGGCCTCTGAAACATAGCACAATGAATCAAGTAATTAAGGAAAAAACTCTAAAATAGAGTAGTTACCTCCATCTTACAATAAAAAGGAAGAACAACAAGACTGCACACATTATTTCAAGATAAAACAACTTACAAATTGTTAAAAAGGTTTTTAATTTCAACTATAGTTCCATTTGCAAGCTGGCCTTTGTAGACAATTCCATACCCATGCTCACCAAGTATGTTTTTTCCTTTGTAAAATAACCTATGGTAGTTTCTAGATATCTTAAAGTAAACCAATAACCCCATGTAAGATATGAGAGTTCTACCATACCACTCATTGGTGAAGGTGTCTTTGTCTCAAAACATGAGGAGCCTCTATAAATAAAATATTCCTCCGAGCTTCCCTCTTCTATTGATTGTGAGTATCCTCCCTTTTGTTGAACCACGAAACCCCCTGGACTATTCTTCTTTGCATCAAACAACATTCTACCCCCACATTCACCAAAACCTTGCTTGAATCTCTCTTGTTGGAATTTCCCTGAGTAGTGAGGAGGATTTCATCACCTTGGGGAGGATTATTAGCTCCTTTCCTATCATCCTTTACTACTTTTATCTCCTTTGAATGCTTGGGACATGGGTCGTGGGTAGATTTTCTAGGATTGTTACACACAATTTTTGTCCTCACCATGATCATGAACCATGTACACCTTTTCCTTTCCTTGATACCTGAAGTGCTTGGACAAAAATCTTTGGAAGATGGGTTCTAAGTTCTTTTCCCTTTGAAAAAAACTTTTTTTGAGAGGGTGAAACCCTTTTCTCTCTAACAAGGTGCGTCACCCCCCACTGACACACTTTGCATCACTATAGTGTGTGTCGTCGACGTACATTGTTTGTGTATAAGGTGCGTTGGTGCCTGTATGAAGGGAAAACAGAGAAGTTTCAAGAAGTCTCTCGAAGGAGACCCTTGTGGAGGTTTATCCCTTCCATTTAGGGTGGATCTCACTCGCCTCTCATCTTAGTAGGATCTCACCTCATCCTTATCCCTTAATCCTCTCACCCCTTCCTTGTCTCTTTTGGCCTATAAATGCAAGCTTACCCTCATGGGATAGAAGGAGGTAGAAGGATAGCAACCAAATGCTGGAGAAATTAGGCCAGAGCTCTTATATTTGATAATTTGTTTATTGAGGCAAGGTTATGTTGGAAGGAATATTCAACACCAAGGCTCTATATGGTTGTAATCATTTCCTCTTTGATATTAAAATATTCATGTCTTTCTTTTTCCCATAAATGATATGTTATTTCATTTACAACAGTTCTCTTTGGTTAATTGCTTAGATCTATCATATTATCTTGTGTTTCCACTTGTTTCATGTTTCCTTTGAACCTTTTGCAGGTTATCTCTTCATCAGTAGGATTGTGAAAGCTTCAAGCAAATGAGGAAAACCTTCAGAAAGAGTTACAAATTATTTACATTCAAGTAATTTGATAAATATAGGGAAATATTTACATTTATGTTATGTTTTGTTCTAGATCCAAACCATTTGGACTAGGGAACCAATATTTGTCTATGCTGGTTGAGTTATTTCGTTAACAACATTAGACATGGCTATTGACATACAATGTAGATCCATGACGAACTAGACTCAAATTTGGACATAGCTACCAGAAATACATTATAGATCTATGTCATTACAACTCAAACTTGAACATAGCCACCGAACATACATTGTGGATCTATGCATGGATTTGCAATGTATTGTTGGGCATCCATGTTATGAGTCAATCAAGATACACAACTCATAGTATATGGTACTACAAAGTCCTTGTTCAACGCTTCAACCAACGACCTTTTTCCTCGACTTCCAACCTACATTTGTCAAAGTATTTCACCTATCATATCCATTTAGCTTCATACTTTGGGGGGAATCTGTTACACCAAAATCTTGTCATCACCATGATAATAATATGTGTACCCTTGAACTTGCCTAAATCCTTGGAGTATTTGTGTCAAATGGTTTGGAAAGAGGTTTTTCCTTTTAAGTTTCCAATTGTGGCAACCTCGACGCACTCTACCTATTTACAGTAGGTGTTAAACTTGATCGACGCATGTTGCATAATGAAAATAGGAGTTGATGGCACTTCATGTTTTTGTATAGAAAGTGTCGCCTCTCCCTAACTCCCTCTGCTCATTTACAAAGTGTGTCGACGCTCATTAAAAGGAAAAAAAGAGAAGGAGAGCCTTCTAGACGAAATACCTCATGAAGGCTTATCCCAACAAATCAACATAAGTGGCAGTAGAACCCTTAACCTTTTGGGATAATCCCTTAACCTTATCCAAGGAATCATCAACTATATTCATCCCTTTTCGCCTATAAATACAAGCTCACCCTCGTGGTTGGGGGAAGGGCAGAGAAAGTATCCATATGTTGCTGAAATATTCCTATAACTGAGAAGCAAGGTTGAGGTCTTAAGGCAATGGGCGAGTTGGAAGAAGTACAACACCAAGGAACCATGGTTGTAATTTCTCCCTATTTATTGTTAATACAATAATGGCTTTTTTCTCCATAAATGATGTTTAATTTCATTTATAGCATTTCTCCTTGGTTATTTGCTTAGGTCTAACAAATTATCTTGTAGTTTCTATTTCTTTCTTGTTCTCCTTGAATCTTTGCAGATTTTTTCTTTCTCAACAAGTGGGACAACAAAATATTGGAGATGACAATAACCTTTTTCTAAAAAGAGGTATAGATTCTATTGATTATCAAGTAATTTGATTTATATAGGAAAGACTTTGCATTTCTGTCAAGTTTTGTTCTAGATCCAAACCATTTGGACTAGAGAGCTTTGTCTTTGTCTGCATTTACGAAGTGTCTTGAAATCAGTATTATCTTGGACTTTCTTTGAGAATCAAACCATATAGATAACATAAAGAGAATTAAGAAAGTTCCAATAGCCAAACCAATCAGGACACAGAGTTTGATCCCAAAAAATGATGTATTCTTAGAAAACTGGGCATTCAACAACCCTAAAGAGGACATTTTAAAAAACTAGCTCCACTGCCAAAGAACAATAATTTTTAGGCAAGGAGTCGGAAGTTAATAATCAACATTGTATTAAACTAAATAAGACCACATCATATTACAATGTAGATCGGCTGGCACTTTGTAAATTTTTCCCTAAGTTGATGCGCTAAGGAATTGAGAGGAGTTCTGCAACGAAAAGAGTATGAAAAAATGCCATATAAAAAATAGATTGAAATAATTCTAGAGAGAAAAGACTTGAAAATAATTATGCAACGGTCTTCAAGCACCTTTTACTGCATCACATAGAAATTAGAAATTATGCACAGGGAATACTGCAACAACTCGAAACACTACATAAAATGGGAAATGAACACAATTTTTTTTTTTGTGTGGCATAGATCACCGGTTCTTAACTTTCAATAATCATGGAAATTCAAATAATTCATTCATATTTCCCATAAGAATTGCCAAACAAATCAAGTTGCAAGGAATTGCTAAATAAACCCCAAATGGATATTAAACATACCAAAAGCATACTCACCCACTATTGTGGTCTTGTCCTTCAATTTACCAACTTCTGCAACTGCTCTTCAATGCCTTCTACCTATTTCTACAGTCTACATTCCAATTTTCACCTCTCTTCCTTAAGTTGTGAATTATTTCTTGTAGCACAACGGATTACATAATGAAATTTTCCTTCAAATATTGTAGTAATAGGTTGGTGCTTCTCAAAATTGATGAACCTCTCTTACAAGACTTTGCTTCAACTTTCCATTTGTATCCTCTACAATCACAACATTTAGATACTCTCGTAGTTTTTTCAATTACATAACAAATTCTACAGGAACATGTGCTAAGGAAACAAATGACATTTGGCACACAACATCTGCCTTCATAGGTAAATCTAATGTCTACAAAAAGAATTGGAGATTTAATAGATCATGTCTAAGTCTCGTCTCTAATCACAATTCCCTTTTTGAAAATGGATTTGGCAGGAGGCTCTTTAGAAGGTCTTGCTGCAAAATTGAAAGAGTCTTCAATAATTTGGGGAATGAGATTTGGCTACCCCAAATTAGCCTTTCTTTCATTTTTGCAACTATATTTTTGTGATTGCAATTGCATATACTCTTTTGTTGATGATGAAAACCATGGATAACTGTGTCTTTTTCACACGCTTGCAAAATCTGCAGGGCCCCAAATTCAAACGAATGAATTATATATCTATATAAGTTCACAATGAATAAGCAAAGACTCGGTAGAAGTTTTATTTATGAATTTGAAAAGGTTATATATGCCACACATCAAGTCACATAACACCACCCTTAATGATCATTACTTTGTGATTAATCTCGCCTTGCTTTATATCCTATTAACAACCAAAATTGCTTTTACAAAATTAAATATTCGTCATGGTGAACATATTTTCACTGAAAATAATCTCAAAGAAGAGCATGTTTTTGTTATTGATTATATGGATCCTTAAACATGGAAGGATTTGTCTAAAGCTTCTAAGGTTTCTAATCATATACAAATAGACCACCTGAAACATTTGGTGTTTTTTCCCATTACAATACGGAAAATACCGTAGACAAACCCACTAAAAACCCAAAAATCAACACTGTCGGACCAACGCACAAAGTTGGCCCTCAAAACAAACATTCCCAAAGACTCCTAAAAAACCTCCCCAACATGAAAGCCCACCACACAATTTTGATGAAAAACCACAAAACTCTCAAAACATATTGCTCCAATGCCGCCTTTAGAAGGCATACACGACATAACCCAAAAATTTGACTGCAATTCATTCCATTTTCTTAGACTCCAAGACAATGCATACACTCCACTACACCAAGAATATGATGCAACATGACGGGCCTTACCTTGCCTAACAAAGTGAGATAAAAACAAAATAAATAAAAGACACTCTACAGTATCTGGACTGTCAAACACACATGCAAAAACTAAAGAAAAATACACATTCATATTCAAAATGTTGCAACCTACAAAGCTTTCTTTCTCTTCTTTCTCTTCTTTTTCGCCACTACATCTGTAAATCTTTCATTTTTTGAATGACAACAACTACTACACAGGAGGCTCTCCTACCATTTATTTACATGATACACTCAGCTTCTACAATACAATTGAACAAAAACATCCCTATATCACAAATACCCATGAGAACACAAAAATGGAATCCTCACGTTCATATGAAACGAACCTGAAACACCATGGGAGTTCCTTAGCCTTGCCTTGATGTAGCATATATTTCAAGAACTATACTCCAAATCTAAATCTACATAGGTATCAACAACATTTACCTTTGTTGCCTAATAACAACAAATCCAAAGAACCTCACAAAACTATTCCCCCCCAAAGCCTTCAACTTTGATGATTTTGACCATAGTCTTGCAGAACAGTTATTTGTTGATAAGAGTTAAATGGAAGCTATAAAAGTAATTATTCTACAACAAATTTGGACCCTTTGCATTCCAGTGCTTCAGGGCATTAACTCCGACTGCCATAAAGCAGTATCTAATAAAGCCTTTGCCACACCTAGCACCTACTTTGAACTCCAACCTTTGCACATGCTTTGAACTTCAACCTTTTTCACACATTTCACCTCGCACCTGCTTTGAACTTCGGGATCTGACAGTGCTGGAATTTTTAACAACAATGACGCAACAATTGCATTACAGGTTGTACGCAATTAGATAGTTTGATACAAATTAAAGTTTGTAACTATGGTCAAGTTTTTATTTTATATTTTATATTTTATATGTTTTAGTAATCGCGGAAATGATAAAATCAGTCAAACCACATGTTATGATCCAATGGAATTGCAACACATTTGAAAATAATTAATTAAAAAAAACATTTTCTATAAACATTAGCTATTTATATAGCCATTTTATACCACCCTACGTATTATTACAATAGGGTGGAACATATAGTCTTTGCCTACGACAAGGACTAATAAGATAATCAAATTAGAAATGTATTTGATTAATTATAGTTTTTTATATTTAAATTTAAAATTAACAATTACATATTTAAACTCCTCAATTCAATTGAGAAACAAGGACATGAATGTCATCCATGCCATCCCTATAGATGTGAGGTCTGGCAGGGAGAAGAGGACAATTGACACATGGGAAGCCTACCCAATACAAGGGTTTACACACCCCTTAAGTCAAAATAACCTTGTAATGAAGTTTGAAATGAATTCAAGAGGTGGTTGTCACTAGTAGAGGATGGGAGTAAGGTGGCATGATTAGGAAACGATGTCTCCTCCACTTGTGGTGATGATGGTGAGGTTTAGACTGATTGATTCCTTGTCATGGGACATGATGGAGGAAGGAAACAAGGCGCATTGCAATGAGCTTGAAGCCAATCTTCCTATAGATTCCGTCTCGGTTATTAAATTGTATCCAATCGGTTGAGTCGTGCCTATGAGGGAAACAAAATGTGATATTAGTAAATTATGGAAAACAAAGAGTAGGGTGGCTCTTCTCGTAAGCGCATGCATTTTTGTTCTCGAGAGGAGACTGGGGCTTTGATTTTAGGGTACATATGTCAAGTTTATCGCCCATGGAATGGTGAGTGGGAGTTGAATGCACAATGGGCAATGTGGATGGGACCAAACCCACATACCAAGGGTTCTGAAGAAGGTAAAGGATGTGAAGGAAGTTTCCAATAGGATTGTTTCACCTCTGACCCTATAGGAAACTATAGAGGTCGAGAAATGGGTTAAGAGTGAGCATGAGGTGTTAGGAGAATTCAGACCATGATGCATGATCTTACCAGATGCAAGACATTGAGCATGTCAATACCATCACTTTATACTGGTAAATGAAGGATTTGCTAGACAAAACAATAATGGAAAGCCACGAGGAGTGGAAAGAAATTTTGTCACACCTTGATGAAACTTAGGAACATATTCGTTGAGTGGATTCTAAACTTCACCTCATGGCCAAGGCAATGACAGAGTTAGGTGCAAAGCCCAACCTGCTAGGAAAGGTAACTATGGGCATGGTCTTTAAGGCGAAGTCTCCAACTAAGCAGTACAACACAGCTCAACTGGTTCTAAAGGTGCCCAATGTGTCAATTTATGATGATGACTATTTTATTGCATTGTTTTTAGTTAGCTTTCCTTTGTTGAACACTAGATATAATAATTTTGTTAGTGATAGAAACTTGTGAAAATGGTTGATAAATACTTTTATTGTAGGTTTTCTTTGGAAAACTAGTGACAATCTATTTCTCTAATGACAAACTAGCCAACTAAAACTATGTATGTTTTTATGTATATAATAATATAAGGATTAGAGGGTGCCACCCTAGAATTATTACTATGGATGTATCGAGGCCCGACCTCTATTCTCAAGGTTGTGAACCACGTGAAAATAATAATAATATAAGGTTCAACTAACTTAAAAAAAACACAATTAAATGTTTACATTATAATATATCAATCAATAAACAAACATCATTTTTTCAAAGGTGTGTGTATCTTTATTTTCACCAAAAAATATATATATGCTTATTTATTAATGATATGAATTTATTTTTATAAATAAATAAATATTTTTTTCTATAAAATAAATAAACATATTTTTAAATAAATTAATAATACAATTTTCATTGTTTTACTATGGGAATCGACAACTTGGGACGCAGTTGGTACTCGCGTGACATAGGGTCTAAGGATCCAATCCCGCTACCACTATATCCCTAGGTGCATCCACAGGGCCCAAACCATGGCGCATGGGTAAGTTTGGGGGGATTTGAACACGAGACCTTCCGTTTACAACCATTTACAACCTTTAAACTTTACCACTTGCTCTGCTCTCCCATGGGCTAATACAATTTTCACTTTTAATACTTAAATATTATAAGTTTTTTTATTAAATTAAAATTGTTATTGATTTTATAATAAATTAAGATTAAGATTGGTATTAATCTTATAATAAATTATTCTTTTATTAAATTAAAATTATTATTTGATTTTAATAATAAATTCACGGGATGGGGCAATGAATGCGAGGGGTCCTATTGGACTGTGAAGGAAATGCATAACTACCTTTCACATGGGGATTGGGAGCGGTGACCAACAACCATGTAGAATTGTATGCCTTGCATTTGGGACTAGAGTTCATAAAATCGCTTTGGATTCAAAAGTTACACTTCTTGGTGATTTCCTCCTTGATAGAAATCAAGCGAGTAGAAAGGCAGTCGAAAAGGGCTCTATCATCGACAACCTTCTTGAAAGAATCATATAGAATCTGAATCTAAACCAAGAGGTAAATATTTGCATGTAAGAAGGAATAATAATTCTGTAGTGGATAAGAAAATTAGGTGGTCTCATTGGATAAGGGAGTGCTTTGAAAAAAGGGGGTCAACTACAATTTCGATGTCTCCCTTAGTTTGAGCATGGAAACTCATTGGAATAACCCCTTATGTAATTTAGCCATGATCAAATCCTTTCTTTGCATGTCAAACACTTGTTTGGACCTTCTTGGATGAGGTATGAGGCAATAAGTGGAATTAATATCATACAAGGGAGCTAGAAAAATCCATCGTGTTCTCAACGCCCTCTCCCATGCTTCCTTCTTTCCAGGGCTTCAAAATTTATGGTGTTTTGCATTTTTATGGTGCACGTAAGTCAGATATATCTTGACAGAGATATTCATCATGAAGGGGAATTGGAAGCTATAGGTGTATCCATGCGTTGAGAGTAAGATTTCTTCAATAAATGTATGGTTCATTAATTTGTGTTGGAAGGTAAGAGTTATGCCTTGTCTCAGTTAAGATTGGAAAGGCGTTGCAAAATTCCATTTGGGTCTTTGTTGCATAGATATAGTCAAGGACATGCAGTCGAGGACCTCCTTCTTTGTTTATCTATGGGTGTTATTTTTGTGTTTGGAGGTTTTTGTGGTGGAGGATTGCATCTTAGACTTTTAAACACCTTAGTAAGACTAAATATGGCCATCCCTTCAAGTAGGGGGGTTGGTGGGAGAGTATTTAGAGTGATATTAGAGATTTAAAGAGAGTGATTAGCATTCTCAATTTGCAAATGGAAGGTGTTATTGAAGCAATGCATCAATTCTCACATTGCTAATTAAGACTGTGTCCTGAATCAACTGGCCGAGATGAATCATATGCACGGGGATTCCTATGGCCAGTTTGCGACAAACAACAAGAATGACAATAATACCAGTCTTGGGTGGAATGACCATTCGCTTGCCAAATCACATGGGTTGACAAGATTGATATTGTACATATGGTCATGCGCCCAAACTATAACTTGGCCTACTCCACCCTTGAATTCTATTTGCAACGGTCCACTTCCTCCTCCTAATATCGTAGGAATTGTATTTGCATTCATTTCTTTACCGAGAATTCTTAAACAATATCCCCAAGCCCCCTTCTCCATGATCGATCTGAGGCAATTATTTGCTCTTTTGCAAGCTATCAATGTCAATATATGTGGTGGTGCCCAAGTTTATATCATATCTCAAATTTAGATGATCCTTGCAACCATCCTAAAAATCGTTAAATTGGCTAGTGGGAAATCTAATTATTGGTGCACTAAATTGGGAGTGGGACTTAACTAATGGGGAGAATAATTTATGGTCATTATTCTCGTACAAGACCTTGTAATCTTCTAGGATAATCATTCCCACCTAATGAGTGGTATAAGGTTTTAGATCGATGACATGCGAGCAACGAGCTATGTTTGAATAGGGATGAGTAGCGCTTGATGAATTTGAATAGTTGATCATTATATGATTTTCATCGTTCCCTAATTTTATTTCGGTGACTTGCTTTCAACAAAAGAAGGGACGGTGATTCAACTTGTCGATACTAGAGGGAAATCGACAAAATGAGGCATTTCATGAGGTGGCACTGTAGTCTTGCATGATTTTATTATTAATTGATCGCATGTAGGTGGTTTTTAGTCTTATAACTACATCGGACTTGTGCTTGTAGAGTAGGAGATATAAAAGTTGCTTGGTTAAAGAAACTTTGAGAGTTATCTCCCCACTGTGCTAAGGTGTTAAGATTGTTATTTCAAAATCTCTTATTTTGTCATCCAAATTAGATTTAACAAGGCCAAAGTCATTGAGCTGGTCTTCGTATTCAGAGTTGAGCATGATGTTGTTGGATTTCATGTCGATGTGGATCACTTCTTGACCACACTACTCATAGAGGTAGAGCAGAGTCGAGGTGAGGCCAGAGACGATGTTGTATTTCCTTGTTGGCCATATGCATCAATATCTTAACCTATGACATGACACATCTATGGCTTTGTGCTCCAACCTCGTTGCTTCATGTCATAGCATTTGGTGGCGCTCAATAAACACCATGTGGTGCAACATTTAATGATATGGCCACGGGAATGTGAACCGTTGGATTGATCTAAGGACTCATATCCCCACAACCGCAACATTAAATGTTGCATTGCAAGGTGCTTATTAAACGCCACATTTAACAACTAAACATTTAACACAGTGCATCTTAACATTTAGCAGGGTACAACTTATAGCTTTGTGCCCCAAACTATTTCCAAGTATGAAATACAATGATCAAACATGCTTCTCGAACATACTTTTACTTATTAACAAAAAATTAACTATGTTACAACTTTTCCTTCTTTACTTTTCAAAATCAAATTATCAAATATCAAACCCACAAACCAAAATGAAATCATTTTCCACTTTGTTGACCTTTCCTATCACAAAACAAAATGAAATCATTTTCCACTTTGTCGACCGTCCATAGCTATTGTTTTAAACAAATCAATTTGCTTATATCACTCCTTATTTTCATTCTTTAAAAAAAAATTAAAAAATATATTTTATTTGTAAATAAAATTTTAAAAACTATCCCATATTGTTGTTTCAATATAAATTTTTTTGAATGAAATTTAGATTTAAATTCCGGCTTCAAAGGCCTTACACCAACTAAGGACTCGTATCCCCGCAACCGCAACATTAAATGTTGCATTGCAAGGTTCTTATTAAACGCCACATTTAACAACTAAACATTTAACGCAGTGCATCTTAACATTTAGCAGGGTACAACTTATAGCTTTGTGCCCCAAACTATTTCCAAGTATGAAATACAATGATCAAACATGCTTCTCGAACATACTTTTACTTATTAACAAAAAATTAACTATGTTACAACTTTTCCTTCTTTAATTTTCAAAATCAAATTATCAAATATCAAACCCACAAACCAAAATGAAATCATTTTCCACTTTGTTGACCTTTCCTATCACAAAACAAAATGAAATCATTTTCCACTTTCTTGACCGTCCATAGCTATTGTTTTAAACAAATCAATTTGCTTATATCACTCCTTATTTTTCATTATTTAAAAAAAAAATTAAAAATATATTTTATTTGTAAATAAAATTTTAAAAACTATCCCGTATAGTTGTTTCAAATGAAATTTAGATTTTAATTCCGGCTTCAAAGGCCTTATACCAACTAACCTTTTGGATAGTTCCAAATATCCATTGAAAATGTGTATTAGTGAACACAATGTTAATAGTATATTTATACCCTCCATTGTTTTGGCTGTTATGTGATGTAACATATAACTAAAATTCAAATGGCACTTTGAAAAGAACATAGGAAATGATCACTTTAAAGACTGTGATTCAAGTGGTGTAAATCTGGACAATATGTAGAATTTTTATTATTGATTTACTATAATTGAAAATGACATTATTATTTTAATTTTATATTTAAAATTTAAAATTAAAGTTACATTATTATTATTTGGATTTTATTTTAAACTTTAAGGAAAACATTATTATGGAATGCAATCTATTTTATTTGGGTGGTTTTATTTTTTATAATATGGATGTTTTATTTTGTGGGTTGTTTTAAGTTTATGGTTGCTATCTATATAATGTCATATACTATTTTTTTATAGTTTATATCTTTTTATTGTGATTGTATTCTACATGATATTCTTTTTCTAAATTAAACAATATGTGTTGTAAATAATTCCATATGCATAACAACTGTGAGATGGAGATGGTTTATACGACATTGGCTACACCAAAAGCTTTGCAAGTCTAGACATTGGCTTTGGTTGTAAGTTCTTCGATTTAAGTGGTATCATACTCCCTCACTTTGACACTAACATTACCGTAAATTTTTGTCTCATGCCTTGTGGGTTGTCTTAATAATCTTCCTCTAAATTCTCTGTCACTCATATCATCATTAGGTATGCCACTCACAACAAATGGTATAAATAATCTCTTATATATATATATATATATATATGAAAGGATTCACTATTATTTCTTCTGTGCTTTTTTTTTCTCGTGTACTTCCGAATGATTCATGGATGGTGAACAAAGTAAACCGCCGACTTTGATTACGGAGCCTAACCTCGAGGGGATCAAGAAAATTGAACTTGTGACATCCCCAACTTTGAGGAGAGAGATCTCAGTGACCACTTGGTTTCACTATCATTTCTTGTGTGCTTTCTCTTCAAGTACTTACACATGATTCATGGATGGTAAATAAGGTAAATTGTCAACCCTAATTATAGAGCCTAACCCCAAAGGGATTAAGAAAATTAAATCTATGACCTCCCCAACTTTAAGAAAAACATTCTCATTAACTACTTAAATTAACCTCCCAACTTAATAAAAAATACTTTATATCATTTCAAATTTAATTAATTATTATTTAAAATATTTATAAAAACATTAAAAAAAATAAATTAATACCTTAAAATACTTTTTATGGCTTTACAATTTCCCTTCTGTTTGAAAAGATACAACAATTTTTTGTAAAAAAATAATATAAATTTACACCTAATTTTGTTCCTTTTTCAATAGCATTAAAAAAGGCAAACCAACAACACATTAAAAAATAGACATCTCAACCATATATAAAATACAAACTAGAAATGAAATTATGATAAAGAATCAACATTCTATTTTGTGTAATTTAAAAGGTTTACGAGTACGAAATCCATTTTCTAAATTAAAAATCAATTTTATTAAATCAAAATTATAAATTATAATTGAAATTGAAATGGATAAAATATTTATGTAAAAAGACTAAACAATATAACTGAAATTACATCTTTTTCCAAATTACAAAATAAGTTTATTTTAATATAGCTATACTATAAAATTTTCTAATAAACTATAGCATCTATGACATCTTTAATAAAGAAGTTAAAACTATAAATTTGGACAAACTCTTTACAATTTTTTCTTCAGCTTAATAAATTATAAATAAGTTTATTTTAATATAGCTATACTATAAAAATTTTCCAACTTAATAAACTATAGCTTCTATGACATCTTTAATAAAGAAGTTAAAACTATAAATTTGGACAAACTCTTTACAATTTTTTCTTCAGCTTAATAAATTATAACATATATGACATCTTTAACAAAGAGCTTAAAACTATAAACTTAGGACAAACTCTTTACAAACTCTCATAAAAGGACGGTGTACAAACATAACATAAAACATAGGTTTAAAGGGAGCCTTGCTCACTAAAAACTTCATCCATATTCTTTTTGTCCTCCTCTTGAAATGTCAATGTGCACCATTGCAGATTTCTGGACATAATAATCTTCAATTGCTTTTGAATCCTCAAATAGGTTGTTCTAAGAATCACCCACCAGGGATCTCATGGTGCACTTCAAAAGTGACGATTAACTTCTCTAATTGACCTCGTTACTTCCCAACTTGGTTCTTCGAGTCATCAAATTTGGTGTCCAATTGCACAACATGGGAGGAGATATGCTCTACATCTACGATGACCCCCCTCTATGTGCAAGTTGAGCTTGCACATGATGATTTTCAACTCATGAATGCCACTCTATTCCTCGCTGAGGCAAGAACTTGCTATGGTTTTCATAGCACCCAATCCTTTCACCGAGCCCCTAAACGAGTTATAGGAACAAACTAGCTAGCGTATAAACCCAACCTCCCAATTTCACTACAAGCTTGTGCTAAATCCAAGTTAGAGCAAATTTCCCTGAAATTACCTATTTACCAACGCCATAAATCCTACTATTGAATGGGCCAACCAAAACCAACCAAGACCATGCCAAAAACCACCACTGCTCACACTTGCTATGCATATATCCCCTCACAGAGATATCCCACAAGCGAAGTAAGGAAGGAAACTCGATGCCATAAAGTAGAGGGATGAGGTTGAAGGAGCAACAAGGAGGAAGCCATGAGAAGGGCCTCCCAAGCAAGGGAATTAAATGAATTCTATGGCTCACACCTAACACATTTAAGTTGCACTTGATGACACTCATGTCCATCGAACCCATCAAATGCTCCATAATCACGTTGAATGTGCGATAACTTAGGGGAGCCATCAACGTTGGGGATGGCCCCCATTTTTAATGAAAAAACCACATTCCAAGGTAATAGCATACTTTACTGGCTTATCAACAACTAAGGTGTTATATCTCTAAATGTGCAAAATGTTGACTTTCTTAATTTGATGAAGCTAATCGACAATTAAATTTTGAAGTTGTTCCATACTCACTTTATCTTTAAAGACTCTTTTCCTAACTTAAGTGATTACTAATAAGGAGTCACCTAAGATTACTAATAAGGAGTCACCTAAGAGCAAAACTTTTAGAATTTTGAAAGAAACAATAAATTCAAAACTTATGAGTAAGACATACCTCTCCGCTTGATGCTTAATTGCTTGCCCCCATTCCCATTCAATTGCAAGCACTGGTGATGATGATGATGGTTAACGTCCACTCAAACCAACTTTGGTCTATCGGACCCAAATAAACGAATTGTTTAGTTTGTTTTAAAATTGTATTTCTATGCTCAAAGAGCTTGGAGAGAAGCGTCCCGAGCTCACTATAATTTTGACAAGTTAAAAGGCTAGGAAGGTCGGGATTACAACAAAGATTATGAAACTGAGATCCAATGTGGGTGTAAGCAGGGCATTCTAAGAGGAAGTGTTTTTCATCCTCAATGTTCATATTCTCACAGAGATGGCATATCCTTTCTACCCATGATGTTTAAGGAACTACCCAACAACCTCTTTCACTATGAAGCTCATGAAAATTCGTTCTTAGTGTATTTCCTTCAAAATTCAATAAAAACCCACATCTACCTCAAATTCAAAATTATAATTTTAATAAAAATTATATAAACAAATTTGGCTATAGCCAACCAACATTTAACCTATTCGTTCCATCCACTTACCAATAAACCAAAAGCCCTTATTCCCAATGTAATTTGTAATCTTCATGCCAACTTCTAATTAAAAAAAAGCCCCTCTTCCCCATGGAATTTAGATTTGTTTTATGCCAACTTCTAATTAGGTTTTGACCAAATAGTCGGTGATGGGCATCCGACAAATTGGTGGGAGAATCCCCAGCTTTGGCGGAGTGACTGCTCACCGTCGGATCAGGGGCCGGATAATCCGACAACTGATTACGCCAACCTGGCATTCTTTCCTTCCCAATAACCTGACGGATCTTTACGGGAAATAAATTACTTTCGACGGTCGAGAACAGATCAATTCCCTTTGCAGAAGAGACCCACGGGGAAAGCCATGGTTTTACCAGCCCGAATCCACAGGCGGAACATAATAGTAATAAAATTCTCTCTGTGACAACCTAACCCTAACCGTATACCCGGCACCCTAACCATGGCAGCTATCAAAAAATGGTCATATATGAAGTAATGTGGGTCCGCCGAGGAGGGACTGTAACAGAGGAAAAGTGTGGCTGGCATCGACGGAACTTTTGTCATAGTGGCCGGTCCGCTGGCTTTCCCATGGCCGGTGGCCGACCTGGCATTCACAGAAAGCGAAAGCCCACAAAATAAAGGTAAAAAAAAGAATGAAAGATAATGTACAAATTCCCATATCTGTCTCTCCACATGACATACATATATACATGTAGAAGCAAAAGGCTTTATAGCTATAATTTTGTCAATTTAATAATGAGATTACAGTCCATTACAGTCGATTACAGTTAAGACCTGGGCCAGCGAGCAAATGATCGTAAAGACTCACTCTATTTTCCTTTGTCTTTACTTTTAGTCTTTCCTTCTTCCCAAAGCCGCTGCTGCTTCCGTTTGCTCATCTCCGCTGGTTCCCGCGATTGCTTGCTTTCGAGATTCCTGAAGCTCAAGCGTTCGATCCGCTCCGCGTTGCTCAAAGTTCAATGAGGATCGGCTCTCCGCGTGATCTTTATAGCCAAAGGTAAGGGTTTTAAAAATTCTCTATTTGTTTATGCTCTGTGATCGGTTCTATAGAAAGTTAGGGCTTTGAGTAGATCGGATCGGAAGTGTTTTGTGGGAGAATTGATGGCGAAGGTGGATCAGCCAAATGTTTCCGCTGAGGTAGGGATCAATCGGGATTTTAACGGTCTATTTTTAGGTGAACTTGATCTTTAAATCCTGAAATGGTTCGTGCTTGTGCCTTAGTTTTTGATGTTTGTCTGGATTGTATAGCTAAATGTAAAGATAGGATGGACTTGATTTTAAAGATAAAGGCTTAGACATCTAATTGATGTATATAAGGGAAGAGAAGTGGTCCTTGTTTGTTCTGCAAGGGCATATCAGATTAAGGTCTTCTTTGCACACACAGTTGAGTTACATACATTCAAGATTTAACTCATTTCCCTTTTACCGTAGCGGAAAAGAAAAATCTTTTAGGGATACAGTCAGATGAGTGTGACAAATAGCCAGTGTCTGTGATCTATTATCATTTGTGATCTTCTCTAAGAAATTTTGTTTCTTTTAGGACTGCTTAGCATCTGGAAATCAATTATACTAAACAAGGCTTGAAGGCCTGATTTATTGAAAATAGATTACCTTAGGAAAATCATTGAAATAGTTGGCGTGGCATGTCAGGATCCCCAGAGAAATAGCACATATTTTAGTGGAACTCAATTTGGCATACTTTAATAGCTTTCCATAATGGAATCCTGGTCTGAATGGATGGTTCCTCAAACAAATTCTATACAAGCAATCGGAAACGTCTGTACTTCTAAACTTAGATTGTTTTAACTTAATCAACTGTGTAAACTTGAAGTTTACAGCAAGGGAATATAATAGTGGATTGTTCTATTTCATTCACTATCTGCCAGTTAATGTCAAGACCGGTGGTGATTCCTGAACAAGCAACAGTCACTATAAGCTATGCTTGTGTTGTCTGTACGTATCCTGAGATTCCTAAAATCAATAATCATGCAAGCTTAAGAATAATCTCTTGCACGGCCTCTATTTATTCTATTTATTAATGAAAAACAGTTAAATCTTAGAATTACCGAGTACTGTACTGAGCTACATATTCACTTCATCAGAAAGCTTGCTGATGAAACAAACCCACTGGGAGATTGAAACCAAACGAGCGACTTTTCTCTAATAGAGAAAAGGCTTCAAAAAGCTTCTGATGTTGTTGCTATCATATAATTTTTTCTCAGAAGGAAGTGGTTTATAGATAGAGCATGACTTGCCCCAAACTTGGGAAACAATCCTTCCAAGCAAGGTTCAATTAATGTCACTTTGATGTTGGCATGCTTATCTTATCGGCAAATGGGAAGTGGCCATAACCATTGGAAATGATATACATTTCATGATTTCACTGTCCAGTAAAGTTCAGGTACAAACTGGAATATTTATTTGCTTTGCAATGCATGGTAAATATAAATAAAGATTGTAAGTTGCTTCTATGTGGTGCTTTTCTGCTAAGAGAGAGGCGCTACGGGAAGGGTCAGAATTGTTGCATCCTCATTTTGTAATAGTTGATACTGTTTAAGATACATATTGGAAAGTCATTTGCAGTTAATTTTTACAAATTTCTGCATCTTCCACAGCAAGCTGGATGAGTAGTGCTTATCTGATGACAATCTATGGTGTCCGTGTAGTAGCTGTGAAGATACTGAAAGGATTTCCTTTCATAAAATGAACCTAGGAACCTCTCATATAATCAGTACATGGTAGTAGGATCCCTTTTATCACTTGATGGATAAAACCACACTATGGCACAATCAGGGTGTGACTGGCAGTTGTGTAATATTTTCAGTTTTGAAAGCATTCACCTTGTAGATTTCTGTTGCACCTATATTATAGGGAGAATTTTGAAATTTACGTCAAAGATGATTATTCCATACTCTAGTTTCACTGGGATCCTAGCTTTGACCATTGAAACAAAATCCTTTGACGAGCATTTTGGAACAGAGTTTAAGAGATAAACTATGCAAAGATAGAATAGAAAATTTAAAAGATGTCTCTCAAAATTAAGGTCAGGTCACAATGCTAGAATGAACTCGTTAACTTTTGAAACAATTTGGAAGAGATATAAATAATTAAAAGAATACCATAATGTTTAGTTCATGTGTAACACATCTGACCCATAGTTTCAAAACAGCATCATTCTTTATTTATGCATGGTAAAATACATTGCTGCTCTTCATTTCATTTACAGGTTTATTAGATTTAAGAATCTAAGACGGACTTTATACCAAATACCAACATCTGAATTAGAAAAGCATATCTTCTAGTTTCATTCTCAAAATTTTGAGCATCAAATATATTCGTGTTTCACATAGAATTGCACTGGAGCAGTTAAGGTTTGGTTATGAACGCCTTTGAATTTTGGGTCAGCTTTCTCTGTCGTATACAGCTTGGCCATGTGCATGTTGTAAGAAATATTTTGGGTTACTTTCTTAGTTAAGTTTGCTTGAACTTTCAAGGTTTTGGCATTATTTTTCTAATTCAATAACAGAGGAGAAAGCGCTTTTAGAATGTTTAGTTTCATGCATTAGTATTAAATTTTCCCTGCAAATGAAGATTATGTGATTTGGGCTAGTTTACTTTTAGAATGTTTAGTTTCATGCATTAGTATTAAATTTTCCCTGCAAATGAAGATTAAGTGATTTGGGCTAGTGTAGTCTTTTAATAAATTAGCTTCAGTGTGTTATTGGGCTTGTACTGGACTTGTATTTATTCTTTACTCAATTTTTGTCCAATGTTAGTTATACTTCCATTTTCACATGCCAAACCTCCAGAGTATGTTCTTTTGTAAATGGGACTGATATAAAGTGCTACCCAGGTGACTACCTCAGCATTTTTCAAAGAAAAGTGGAGTAGTAAATCTGTCAAGAAAGCAGGGTCTAATATGGCTGTGTCTATGAGAGATGTGGACCCAGCTTTTCAGGGATCAGGCCAGAAGTCGTATCCTTGAATATTGTTCTGCAATTTTGCTTTTCATGATAATATATTTTTTAAGCTGAATTTTAGGCCTTGGGTATAACCTTCTTACATGCAGAACATATCTCTATCTGTTTCATGCATGCGGTTGTCTGGCATCTGGTATGAGATAGTCTGGGAAAGGTGATTATCACATGTATCTCTAATTGAAATTCATATAGCTTTAAATAGATATGATAAGATAAGAAGATGATTTTATTAATTTACACATAGTCAATGGGCCTTGGAAGTACAAACCTATCACTAATCTACAAAACAAAACAGAACAAAATAGCTAGAATTAAATGATAGTTACCAGAAATACAACAAATATTGATGGTAATCTTTTAGCTATTTTTATAGCTGGCAGGATAATAACTTCAAAGGTAAGATGATTTTTGACATGTAACATACTTACATTTAGTAAAGCATCAATTTGCAACTATAGTATCAACTTTTATTTGTGAAGTAGAACTGCAGAATACACGAAATGGTAGAGTGTTTCGAAAACATGGCTAAGGAACAAGAATCAAGCAAGATTGGCTTTGAGCTGAAAAGAGAATTCTGTAATTCAGTATACATGTGAGAAAATGCTGTGTGGTTATATGCAAGGCAAAGTGCCTCCAAGCTAGAATCTTGAATGAACATGATTACTTTATTTTCATTCAACATGTTAAATCTCTTATGCAAATTCTCCAATAGGAATACAAAATAATTTTTCCTTGCAGTTTCTTTTTTTCAAAATTTTGCTGTTACTGTTTCCCTTGACATGCTTAGCGGGCTTGAGATATGGCGGATTGAGAATTTTCGACCCATGCCAGTTCCCAAATCTTCTTATGGAAAGTTTCGTAGTGGTGATTCCTATATTATTCTGAAGGTAAGCTACTATCATTGAGATGTTCTGATTAACCCATATACCACTGATTTCATCATTGTTGAATATCAAAATGGTGTACTTGTATTCTTCATTTTGTGATTATTAGAATATAATTGAATGTTTATATTTTTTTTATATGAAATTTGTTCTTTGTGAATGTGATAATAGACCTTGTTTCCATGAAATCACTATTCGTTCCATGATATCACAAAGAACTTGTCATTTATCACATTCACAAAGAACTTGTTTCCATGATATACATTTCATGAAAATTATATGGTCACGATTACAAGAGCCTTGCAGGCCAAAAGCTTGTCAAAAACTTCACTCTTAAGTTTCAAGAAATAAACCAATGTTCCACCCATAGTTTTAAAACTCGGACTCAGACTCAGACTCAGACTCAGACTCGGACTCAACAATGAATCGGTAATGACTGGACCGATTTGAATTTAATGACTCGGTTCACTAAAAACACATTAAATATTTAAATTTTAAAGAAAAAAATATTTTAAATATTCTAATCCATGATTCCAAAGCATTAGAGACAAAATAACCGAAGTCTGCCCATATATATAGTATATAGTATATACCATATGAGGGTGAAGTTGTGAACATATTGAAATGGCATGATGCGTATTGTGCAATACATATCTGGAAGATTGAAACAAAATGAAAAGACATAATCAAAGAAGGCCTAAATGGCTTTTAGAGTGGCATAATTCACTAATTTATTTTATTTGATTCTATCCATATTCAATATAGTTATTATTTTACCATCTGCTAAATTGCTAATTGAAATATAACCATAACCTCAGAGGCATATACAAACTTTGTCGATTAAAGTAAACAAATATCATGAGCTGAAAATCCAGATTCCATACTCATCATTCCAAGTTCCAACCATGCAAAATTTCCTTCTAGTTTCTCATAGTTACAAGAAATATCAACAAAATGGCTGAAAATATCAAGAGCTGAAAATCCAGATTCCATGCTCATCATTCCAAGTTCCAACCATGCAAAATTTCCTATTAGTTTCTCATAGTTACTAGAAATATCAACAAAATGGCAATGAATGGGCCTCAACGCTGCTTAACCCACTCACAATGGAAGAGAACTCTATTTTATAAAGAATAGTACAGTAACAAGATCTGTAAATTGTTTATAATACAAGAATTACTATAGTCCTAAATGACCATTAGCAAAAATCATTAGCAGGTTAAGAGACAAGAATAGGCATAGTATTAACTAACAAGGAAGACATATCTGAAGTTCCAAAGTTTAGGAATTAATTAAAAAAATTAAAAATTTAGTGTTTATAACTCCATGCATCAACTCGGATTAACTCGGGCGAGTTGTCCGGTTCGGTACCGAACCGGACGATTTGGACACTGACTTGGTTGGTTCGGTAACGAACCGGTCATCCGAGCTGGTTTACAGGCCGAGTCAGCTCAGTTGGAGGTCAACTCAGCCAACTCGGCCGACTCGGACTCGGACTCGGCCGAGTTTTAAAACACGACTCAACTTCCACCAAGTTTCTAGGACATAGGAACGTGGCAGTGGAGAAACGCAGGAGTGGCCTATATAAAATTTCCCTCAAATTTTAGGAAATTTCAAAGGGGAAGCCGGGGTCTTCAACATAGGGGACCCTGGACCCTGCCATAAATATTACAAAACTTATATTAGAATACATAAAAATTTAAAGTTGGAGCATAAGTGATTAAAGCCTTTAACTTTATGATCTAAAGATTAATACAATTTTACAAAATACATCAAGTGAAATAAAATGATATACAACCATACATAAGCTATAACTAATAAATCAAAATAATAAATACAACCATATTGAAGAGCGAAATGGAATCGAAGCGAGAGGGAAAATAGTGCATGTCATGGCCCTTTATCGTTTAAGCTTTTATTTATTTTTTATTTTTTGGTAAAAATCAATCGAAGGAAATGTGGGATGCCATTTTTAGGAGGGAAACATTTCCCTTTTTCTAGAAAATGCCCCCTTCCATGATTCCTTGAGTTTCTTTCAAATGAGGGCATGGGGAGGGGGGGTGGGCGTTTTCAATGGAGTTTCCAAGTTTCTGGAATGTGTTGGGCCGTGGAAGCGCGTTTCCTACCCTTGGGGACATATCCTTGTGTAACACTGAAATAAGCTTAAGTGTGTCTTGAGAAGTCAGCAATGAAAGTTAAGAATACTTGAAGCTGGAGAAAGAAGCAAAAGTAAACAGACCACACAAATCACTGTGAACAAAGCTGTCCACAATGCTTTTTGCAAGCATTGATCTCGGGCATCCTACCCCTGTTGACAACTTCCTCTCCAAGGTGGAATCCTTACTATCTGTACACGGATTCTAGAAGGTTTTAGATATGTGCTCTGATACCATGTTAATTTTAGCACATGGCAACAATTTACTGCACACATATATGAAACCCTAACAGCTAACACAGAACACTTTAGAGAACTCTCAAAAGTCAAAACAATAATTATGAGCTATGCTATAAACTGAAACACTAAAAAATATAAACAAGAGCTAATTGGACTGTCAAACCTGCTACTGTTGTCTCATTATCTCTGAAAGAAAACTCAGCTACAGTCACTACAGAAAATCACTTCTACTCATTGATGTTGCAAAAACTATACTGATGAAACCTACTCCCTAAACCTTGCTGTTTATAATAGAAGCAGAGGCCAACTCATAACCTTCCTGCGGAAACTTGCGCAGTTTAGTAATGGCCAACTCATGCACAATGCCTCCTTTAATTGTCATCATTGACTTGTCACACTGAAATAGCAAACACACTATAAATAAACAAGAAATACAACATCTGTTCTGAAAATAAGAAAGAGTTACAATGGTTAATTCTAGATCTGGCACTTGCATGCACCCTCTTCTACTTTACTAAAGGACAACTGATTCCCCTCTAAGAGGCTTACTGGTGCACCATCAACCGGCTGCTACAGACTGTTACAGGTATGCTGGTGCCCGAACTCCAGGGTTACAAAGCGTTGCATCTAGAGCGGTTGTAATGATAAATATATCTGAGCTTATTTTACAAATAAAACTAAAAATTGAATTTCTTTGTTGAAGTCTATTTCTTGTGATGCATGTTATGGTTCTTGGTTACGGTTAGTCACTATAATATTGCATAAAGGAAATTACTACCAAGGGTAGTAGTTTAAGGAACACCTTTCACAACTTTGTGACTAAGAAAGATGTTGAATTTGTTGAATTACTTTCATCAATGAGAAACTTCTCGAAGAGAATGCTGAGTTACGTGAAGAACAGCCTGTTCATGTATTGGTTGAAAAGAGTTTGTCTAAATGCTGAGATTATTTTAAAGTAATTTTAGTCTATTCTTGTGATGCATGTTTTGAGTTTTGGTTAGTCAATGTAATTATTAATATTGCATACTGTTAAAAGGAAAGTACTAGTAACAGTAGCATCTTGGGGAACTCTTTTCACAGCTTTCCCTGAGAAATTTGTCAGCAAGAAGAATATTCTGAATTTATTGAAGTACTCTCGCTAATGAGAAAATTTGTAGGGATTGTTGAGTTATTGCACCGGGTTAGCAGGAATGATTATTTACACATATTTAATCAATTACCTTTCAGTTTTCCTTTTTTCACTCTTCTTTGTTGAATTGTATTCAAAAAATTGTTGAGTACATTTTGAATCACTTCCATGGATTTTTTTATATTTCAGGAAGTCATCTTTTTAATTTTAATTTTTAATGATCATTTGTCTAGTGTTTTGTTTTAATTCCACATATTTATATGACAGACAACAGCTTTAAAAAGTGGTGTTTTTCGCTATGATATCCATTATTGGCTTGGCAAAGATACAAGTCAGGTGTGTGCCTCTATCCCTTTTCCAAATTGAAAGTTTGGTCTCATTGTATTTTGTGGATATTTTATGGTGTATGTTCTGCTAGATGTCAGATAAGTTTTGTTGTTTGGTGATTCTTTATTGTATTAGTAATAGTCGGTGGTAAATCAACAGGATGAAGCTGGTGCAGCAGCCATGAAGACTGTTGAATTGGATGCAGCTCTTGGAGGACGTGCAGTGCAGCATAGAGAGAGTCAAGGACATGAAACAGATAAGTTTCTATCATATTTTAAGCCATGCATCATACCCGAAGAAGGTGGTGTTGCGTCAGGATTCAAACATGTTGAGGAGAAAGAGTATTCAATTCGCTTGTTTGCATGCAAGGGGAAGCATGTTGTGCATGTTACAGAGGTATGCCTGTTATATTAATAAAAAACAGGGTAAAATCAGAAGATATCAAATAATTTGCTGCTTTTATTTAACCTTGACTAATTGAATGTATGGATATGGACAGGTACCTTATTCTCGGGCATCTCTAAATCATGACGACATTTTTATTCTTGATACAAAGTCCAAAATCTTTCAGTTTAACGGCTCCAACTCGTCCATTCAAGAAAGGGCTAAGGCTTTAGAGGTTGTTCAATATATCAAAGATAATTACCATGATGGAAAGTGCGAAGTGGCTGCAATTGGTAAGTTGAATGAGTTAGTTTTGTTTGAAGAAGGTTTTAGTGCATGAATGAGTATGGTTCTTAGTTTATTGAAATAAGCGAACGGCAATGCAGGGATGATTTTCTATACTGTTTACTGCATAAAACTAATTTTTGTTCCCTGAAAGCATTCTTGTGTAAAAATGTGAATGGCTAGATTTATTTTGGATTAAGTGAAGCACAAATAGAGAGATGGCTGATTATCCTTTTTTCTGCACAAATATCAGAGGACGGCAAATTTGTAGCTGATCCTGAAACTGGAGAGTTTTGGAGCTTTTTTGGTGGTTTTGCTCCTCTTGCCAAGAAGCTCAGCAGTGACGATGAATCAAAACCTGGAGCTCTTCCAGTGAAGCTATTCTGGTAAATATCATTAACTTCTTTATTATAAACTTGTTAGTTTAAAGCTTAAAAATTTAGTGTTGGTGTCTTTTTTATATTTTGGTGATTCTTCTTGCATTGATCACATTTCATTGCTGCAATTTGCATTACCATTGGAAGCGTTGCACATGCAGTCTGATATTAAGATTTTTTTGTGCTTGTTTAAATTTATAGCATACAACAGGGCCATGCAAAACCCATTGAAAGCAATTCATTGACAAGAGAAATGCTGGACACAAACAAGTGCTTCCTGTTAGACTGTGGAATCGAGATATTTGTTTGGATGGGTAGGAACACATCACTTGAGGATAGAAAGGCAGGAAGCTCAGCTGCAGAAGTATGTACTCAGAACATTGTATTATTATCTGTTCCATGAATCTGAATTGTTTGGGGATAAACCTGTAATGTTCTCACAACATTATTCAAATCATCAATTTCTTGTTTATTTGGTTAGGAGCTGATTGTTGGCAAGGGAAAATTGAAACAAGCTCACATAACTCGTGTTATGGAAGGATTTGAAACTGTTATGTTTAAATCAAATTTTGATGCATGGCCTCAAAGTACAGAGACAGCTTTGTCTGAAGATGGAAGAGGCAAAGTGGCAGGTCTGCACCATTTTATGAGGCATTAGATTTCTCTTTATGTTTGTTTTGAATTTTGGTTTATATATGCAATTTATTGAAGGGCGGCTTTGCATTTAAATGTTGCAGCCTTGCTGAAACGGCAAGGATTTAATGTGAAGGGCCTTCTCAAAGCAGCTCCAGTAAAAGAGGAAAATCAACCATTTGTAGATTGTACTGGCAATCTTCAGGTGCTGTTCTGATATATTTCCTTGTGACAAAAAGATGATTTAAATTTCACTTGATCTATTGTTTTTCTAGATAAAGAATAGATCAATTCGAGGTTGAAAATTAAAACATATTGCAATTAGTTTGTCAAGATGGCTCTAAATGGAAGAAATGTTTACATGTGCCATGTCTGATATTTATCACACCTTGTCCAGGTTTGGCGAGTAAATGGTAAAATCAAATCTCCTATGCCATCAAGTGAACAGTGCAAGTTTTACAGTGGTGATTGCTATATTGTGCAATATACTTATCCTGGAGAGGAAAAGGAAGAATACCTGCTTTGCACTTGGATTGGAAAACGGAGCGTTTCGGTAATAAATAAACACAACCCATTTCATGTCAACACCAATTTAGTCTTTCTATGAAGAAAGCTGATATATTTGGTCTGGTAGTAGGTCAATTAAATGATGCATATATTGATTTTTAGTTCTTGACAACAGATCTGGATTCAAAGAATATATAAGTCCTAGAGCTGAAAACGAAATGTTAGGTAAACACCTATCAAAACTTTGGATCTGCAAACTTGGGATTAAAGGATTGTAACTTCAAGAGAATGGAAACTTGAAGTTGACTGGCCTGTTCCAGATTGTTTAGACATTTAAGTTTGTGTCATAGCTTGGAGAGTGCTTACAGAGGAACTTTTAGTTTCATTTCCACAGCGATACCCCTACCCGTATTCATATTCTTTAAACAAATTAAGGGAGTTAGATTCAAGCTAAGCATCTTTACAGGGTGCTGATTAAAGTGTATATACTGTCCTAATTTTAAATTTTCCTGAAGAAAGATTGTTAATTGCCATCCTTGTGATTCAGAAGGAGCAGTCTCCTTATCTCTATATGCTTTTTTCCCTCGGAAAATTATCTCTATATATGCTCTGCCATCAAATTCTTTATTTCATATCTTCTCATCAGCATGCCTAAGGAAACATTCTCAGCCCTGAGTGTCATTAATTGAGATTGATAAATAAGGACAACTATGTAGAAGATTGTAACTCTACATCATATGCATCAAGCCAGCATCCAACATTCACCCTGACCATGCAAGATTGTAGATCCTCTTGATAATGAATGATATACGAGACTCAAATATCTTGGTCTGTGAAATTTGGATATGTTGATGTGGAGAAGGCTGTGAGTTCATTTTTCTGATTTTATTAGTAGGTCGTAACTTATCAATGTGTCACTTAAAGTGATAGATTGACTAATTTGGAATGCTAGTATTTTGGGGCATTGATTAATATTGTCATGCTAGGTTGTAATGGCAGAATACAAAGTTATCTTTGTTATATACTGAAACATTTAAATAACTGATGCAATTGCTTTTTCAGGAAGAAAGGGCTGCTGCATTATCACTAATGAGTAAAATGGCGGAGTCATTGAAAGCGCAACCAGTTCAGGTTTTATACTTTTTCAACTTTTGGTTTTCAGACAACTACAAGATGCCTTTCATATAGTATCTAATGCACTGTTTTGCATTCTCGATTTTTACAGGCTTGTACAGGGAATTTTATTTTTGCAAAATGGTTTAACTTTTGTACATGTTTGTTACCCCCATTGTTGATTTTACATGCTGAGTGGAGTTCTTTGGTTAACTTTTCACGTTTTAATTATTGACTTGTATAGTCATTTTGTGTACTTACAGGCTAAGATCTTTGAGGGCAAAGAGCCTATCCAGTTTTTTGCGATCTTGCAAAGCTTCATTGTCTTTAAGGTACTCCTAATATTTCTTTTAGAACGCTTTCTTTTTGGACATCAATTGCTGCATGAAAGCCTGGACATAGGTTATATGTTTGAATTCTAATTGCAAATTCCAGTTTTCTAATAAGCAATTTGTGAGTTATGTGAGGAGTTTTCTATGATGGAGTTATGTGAGGAGTTTTCTATGATGGAGTTCACCAAGATCTAGCCCAATGGATGTAATAATTATGATCGTGATTCTTATCTGTTTCTTTTACACCTTTTCCAGGGCGGACTTAGCTCTGGATACAAGAGGTACATTGCAGAAAAAGGGATTGCTGATGATACCTACAAAGAAGATGGACTGGCACTTTTTAGAGTGCAAGGAACTGGGCCTGAAAATATGCAAGCAATTCAAGTTGAACCGGTAGAACCTATACCACAATTACTTTTCTATTTTATGCCTAAGATGCAGGCATGTGGATGTTCTAAAGCAAGCTGTGTAATATATTTTTATAGGAATATTGTTACCTAGCTAAAGTAGATTATGGTGCATGGTACCAAGCAAGTTAGATGTGTGTCTACCACTGTAGTATTGAAAAAGCTTTAGCCAATTTGCCAAATAAGATGCGACAATCATATAGGAGTTTATCTACCTGTGCAGAAAAATGACTGGCATGATTTCTGTACTATGCAAACATCACCATTGATCCTAATCTTCAAATCATGTAACATGACATTTACTTTTAACAATTCTGCAAGTGACCAAGTCCAAAACTTTATAACAACTTGCAATCCATGCATTGTTGAGATTGCTTGAAATATTAAGTTGTCATGGAGATTTGTGATGGAACTCTGAACTTTGAAGAACATAAGGTATCTGAGTAGGATCTTAGAGTAAGTGGACTTGTGCATGTTCTGGCTATAAGGAATCGGGAACTTCAAATAACATAAGGTATCCAGGGCCAGAAATTGGTATGTTGAAGAGGCTATTCAAGCTGCTGAAATATCAGTTATTTATGAGTGAAGCATGGAAGATTTGTGTTCTGGGGAGAGTATAGGATATTATGGATCTAGAGATTTTTTTAGGATGCAGGCACTTAAGAGCTTCTACTACTGGTCAGGTTTTGTGGCATAATGACCTATCTTTGGTTATGAGTGGACAGTAATATAATTTGTCTCTTTACTTCTTTCTAATTTCTATCCTGGGTTTACATGTTTCAAGTCTAACTCTCATGTGCTTATTGGCAAGATGCTTGAAAGGTATCCTGCTTTCCTGGTAGCTTGCTGTTGCATAAAGAAAAGCAGGGAAGGGCAAGGAAGGTTTGGAGGAAGCTTGGAAGTGGGTAGGCTAAGTTAAGTGGAAGGTATCCTGTTAGCCGGCTAGCTTGCCATTGTATAACATAAAGTGGGGAAGAAAAAGGGAAGCAAGCTAGGCAGTGGGTAGACTACCTCTCATGTGCTTATTGGCACTACCTCTCATGTGCTTATTGGCAAGATGCTTGAAAGGTATCCTGCTTGCCTGGTAGCTTGCTGTTGCATAAAGAAAAGCAGGGAAGGGCAAGGAAGGTTTGGAGGAAGCTTGGAAGTGGGTAGGCTAAGTTAAGTGGAAGGTATCCTGTTAGCCAGGTAGCTTGCCGTTGTATAACATAAAGTGGGGAAGAAAAAGGGAAGCAAGCTAGGCAGTGGGTAGACCAAGTCAATTTGTTCTTCCCAATTTATTGTGGATTTATTATGTATTTTGAATTTTATAATCTTGTGCACCAGGGTAGAATTCTGCGTTTCTTTAAAATGCTGCAGTTTTAAGTTGACGTAGGCACATATATATATATATATATATAACATTTATGGTGTGGCTATGGTATGCACTATTGCACGAAAACCATTGCTGAAGCAGGATATATCGCTGTTACCATCTTTTACATATTTTTCTGCCTTGACCTAAATTATATGTCATGCCCCATGGTCATATTGTCATGTCTGAACCTTATTTCTATCCGCGGTCATATTTTTTGTGTTTGTGCTTTATATTTATTTTGTAAAATTTTAGAGAGAATTTGCTAATAATTTAGTGTCCCTGGAAAGCTAAATTTTTTCCGAAATAACATTTTGATCATACGATCTTTATGGTAGTTTCAAATATGCAATTCATAGGCAATTGACAGGTTCTTTTATCATTTTCATATTAAGTGGCACATGGCATCTTAATATTATCTCGCAATTAACATACCAGCATCCTCTACAGTGCAAGTTCTACATAATTTTACAGATATGCAAGGCGTTTCACTGTTTCAGTTTTCTATCAAAGAATAGTAGGCATTGTAATTACATGAGATATTATAAGTACCTTACTGATTATTGAGCATTTGATACAGGTGGCAACATCTTTGAATTCATCATATTGTTATATCTTGCAAGTGGGTGCAACTGTCTTTACATGGTCCGGCAGCCTTAGTACAGTAGAAGACCAAGAACTTGTTGAAAGGATGTTAGATTTGATAAAGGTAGGGAGCTTCTGCTTTCTTATGTTTCCTGTTTTGGGATTTTCATGGTATTTCTATTACGAGTACATTGCATTGGGAGCCAAGTGGAGTCCAAATCATGTCTAGCAGAAATTTGTTCAGAATCCAGATAGCATGTGGTCTAGTGCACATGGTGGTTACCTCCTAGGATGTCGCTTATCCTTCAGTACATTTTAGTTACTGGTAATACCTGGATGGATAATGCATATGTATCTTTACCAGAGTAGAAAAAATTGCTGATTTTTCAAATAGCCACCAAGTTATTCCCCTTCCAAGAAATCACCATATAAAAATCACAAATTTACCCAATTGTAGAAAACTGTGGTTTTTCTTTAAAATTCTGCTGGTGCGAAGAAAACAGCCTGTAAATGTTGATTTTTCCTGAGTTTTCCAAATTTCCAAGTTGTTGAACCCCACTGAGTTATTCTCAAGTTTGTTTTTTGATCATTGATTTTGACTGTTTCTTGGGCTAAGATTTATTCAGCTGTATAGATTTGGGATTGCTCTTAGCACTTTTGCCAGCTGCACTAGTTGATTTTCTACCTTGGAAAATTGTGAAAACAATTGTGCATGCACCATACATATACTGTAGACTAAGTGTCCTTATTTTTTGATTTATGAGCAAATATCTTATTTTTTATTGCATGTATGAGGTACTTTGTTTCAGATCTAGCAGCAATGATATTTCCTGTGTCTTTAGAAATCATAGTTTGGATACATCAGCTTTTTAACAAATTTCAGAATTGTTGTCTGTATCTATATATTTACCGGCATCCATATCTACATATCACACTGTTTAGATAAGATAAGATAGTTTTACTAGTGTCCAAGGTACCGCACTAAGTAGGTCAATGGGACTTGAAAGTACATCCAGGATCAAATTTCAATACACAGTGGGAGTGCAAAAGTTGTGTCTAATGCTACTGCATTAAAAACAGGAAGATAGCTAAGCCCAAAGTTAGAAGCTAATTCTAAAAGAAAGGAACAAGGACAATATAAGCGCAAGTGCAATTGCAAAATAAACAGAACCATGACAAATAGGAAGGATGTCAAGTTGTGCTGGAATTGGATGTTGAGGCCTGATGGGTGGCGAGGGAAGAAGGCTCCTTGTTAGAGTTATCAATCATTGTGATGGGGTTGATGCACTGTGGGAGATTATTGTCTAGAGAGTACTTTGAGTTGGAGGGGTCTGGATTGTTAGATTTTTATCAATCAAGCTAGCATTATGATCTTAGGATCTTATCTGAGAGAATAACATGCACAGCAATAAAACACGAGACAATGAACACAAAGATTTTCCTCGGGGAAACCATAAAGGAGAACACCCCGCAACTTTCTCTGAGATAGAATCAGCACCAAAAGCAAAACCCCAAAAACAGTAAGATGATCTCCTGACAGCAGTAATATCTCTCTCTCTTGTCCCAGCAACTTCTTCTCTCACTCATGCGCCCCAGTGAGTGAGTGTATGTGTGTAATAAATAGAGAGTCTCACTCTCTATTTATATTCTTTCGTTCACTTAACCTTTAACTCTGTTATGTAGGCTCGAGTAACCACAACTGGGGTACTAATGACCTGAATTACATTAACTCACCTAGGGCCGACTTCTCTAGGAGAGTCTAATAACCCTAGTGCCCCACTTAACCCTTGATCAATAGGAGGGTTACCCACAACATCGAGGCATGACATGACTCAAGTACATTACAGACACTTCCCGGAATAAACATCGGGGTACAATACATAAGATATACAAGTGAATACATTCCGAAGTCACAATACATCAACACTTTTGTGGGGACTTTAACTCTTGATCAATAGGAGGGTTACCCACAACATCGGGGCATGACATGACTCAAGTACATTACAGACACTTCCCGGAATAAACATCGGGGTACAATACATAAGATATACAAGTGAATACATTCCGAAGTTACAATACATCAACACTCCCTCTTAACTAGGAAGGTATTCTCTCGACACAATTTATCAGCACAAGTCTTCTTCTCTGTATCATCTGGATCATCATCGAGTTCTCGTCATCTTCATCTTCAAGTCATTTTCATCTAGATCTGGATCATCACCACTGGATCTGGATCATCACTAGATCTGAATCATCACACGATCTGGATCATCTCTAGGTCATCATCACTGGTGCTATCTCTTGATTCTTCTCGTCATAGGAAGTTCTACAGAGCCAGCCCTTTTTCATGCTGGTTGTAGGCCTAGCCTTCCTGTAGGTCTTTATCGTCTTCAACACTTATATCTGACCATGGAATGAACCATGTCAGAAAGGCCCGCCCAGCACTTACATCTGACCATGGGAGGAACACATCCAAGAACCATGTCAGAAAGGCATGCCCAACACTCACATCCGACCTCATCTTGTCAGAAAGGCTCTGCACTTACATCTAACCATGTGTAAACACATCGCGCCAGAAGGGCTCTACACTTACATCTGACCACGTGTAAACACATCGCGCCAGATTGGCTTTGCACTTACATCCGACCATGTGAGAACACATCGCATCGGAATGGCTCTCAGTCCTAGACCGAGTATTCCTGGCAACTGACCAAATACCTCCATTCTCCCAAAGAATGGCATTCAACACTTATATCTGATCATGTGGGAACACATGCTACAGTCACCTCAGAATGGCTCAACACTCACATCCGCCATGGAAGGAACCAATCCTCTCACCATGACAGAATGGCTCAGCCCTTGCATCTGACCATTGAAGGAACCAATTCTCTCACCATGTCAGAATGGCTCACGGATGTTGAATTTTGCAGGTTAGATGAGTGTTAATACAAGTACTAAAATTCAATACATGAACATATAAAGAACTGAGGTAAAATTCAAACTGTAATAAAACGTAACAACATAACTTTCATTTCTTTCAACTTAACGCTCTGTCGGTCACTGCGTTAACTTTTAACGCTCTGCTGGTCACTGCGTTAAAGTTGATCATTGAAATGTTTCATCAACTGTCATGTACAGAAAAATAATAAATAACACGTGCAGTAAACTAAATCTCAATTAAACTACAGAAGATAAAGAATCTTAACCATTGTTGGATCTGTCTTATACTCAGTTAGTTCTGAGTTTGATCTTGTCATTGAAAGGACAAGTCAAACTAGTTGAACCATGTACGTACCTTGAGAGAGAGAGGGAGTAAACAGACCTTAGTTTCTTCAATCAATTTAGCAGTGCAGTCAAGGAGAATCACACAGATGCACTCAGAGTGAAAGATGTGCAGTCAAGCACTCTACCAACAGATTCACGGTGAACAAATTCTCGAAACCAGTCAGGGTGGATCAAACAGAAAGACTCAGCCTATGCAGAGAATAGATCGCAGTAAACCCCATGCAGAATAACACAGAGGTAAAATCTGCAGACTGCCGTACAGAAGGAAAAACGCAGCCTAGACTGAGTAATCCATGCAGATCGGTGAAGACCAGGCGGAGTGATCCCAAGAAGACAAACCCGTGAAGGTAAGCCAAGCCGTGAGAAAAAAACCAACAATCAAAATCCAAGCTTGTGAAGGTAAGCTAGGCCGTGAGGAAAACCAGCAATCAAAATCCAAGCCCGTGAAGAACCAAAAACCAAAATCCACAAATCGCAGAGATCACCGTGAACGAAAAATCACCAAATCGCAGAGATCACGGCTAAGGAAAAATCACCAAATCACAGAGATCATCATGAAGGAAAAATCACCAAATCGCAGAGATCATGGTGAAGGAAAAATCACCAAATCATAGAGATCACGGCCAAAGAAAAATCACCGAATCACAGAGATCAGCATGAAGGAAAAATCACCAAATTGCAGAGATCACGGCGAAGGAAAAATCACCAAATCACAGAGATCACGGCGAAGGAAAAATCACCAAATCACAGAGATCACCATGAAGGAAAAAATCACGCAGTCAGCCGACAGAGAGAGCCCCTCAAATAAAAACGCAGACAGCCACTGGAAAAATAATAACACGTGAAGGTAGATCGATGAGTCTATTTTCTGATAAGGAATAGTATAACCTTTTTATAAGGTTTTGATAGGTGAAAGTGACCCAACTTAAAATCAAGTCAAAGGTGCAAATCTAATAAGGGTGGTCCAAAGAAATAACTTAGGAACAGGATAAAATAAAAATAAGATGGCCCAAAAATAAAATAAAAATAAAATAAAGCCATAAAGTGAAATAACAAAAAATTCAAAGATTTTAATATAATAAAATCATGAAGTAAGTAAATGGTCCAAAAGTAACATAAACTTGTTTTATGTAAATTATAAAGTAAAAGGTTTTAAACATAAAACTAAATGGTCCAAAAGTCTTAATAAAATCATAAGATTTTATTAATAAGATTATAAAATAATTATTTAATGGATTTATAATAAAGTGAAAGTCCAAAGGTTCAACATAAGGTAAGTAGTCCAAAACTATAAGTGGGTTAAAGGTCCTTTAACAAAACATAAGGTAACCATAACAATACAAGGTCTAATAGTCTTTAATAAACCATTAGGTAAATACACTCCATAAAGTAGGAATCATCATAGTCAAATGTGCACATAAGTGAGAGTGCTAGGACCAAGAGTCAAGAACCACAAGATCAAGGTGAACCGTAAAGGTGGACAATCAATCAAATAGGACCAATAAGACCAAATACTTTTCTCTCTCTTAAGGTACATAGTTTTATATATTTTGTCATCACTGTTCAAGGGGGAAGATCCAAATGGATGGTACATTCTAGTTTTATATATTTTGTCATCATTGTTCAAGGGGGAAGATCCAAACGGATGGTACATTCCTTTTGTCCTTGACACTGCTCCTAAAGGTTAGGTACTAGGGACATCGTCAAGGGGTGTCCAATCCCTTGATAATCAACCTAGCAATAACCGATTAGGAGAGGGGACATCATTATCTTCCATTCTTAATGAATGGCTTTCAGCCTTAGGCTGAGTTTCAGTCTCACACTGAATCAAGTTGATCAATCCCTGGACCCTAACCGGGCCCTCCATTCTCTCGCAGAATGGTTCTTAGTACTAAGCTGAGTTTTAGTCTCACACTGGAAATTGATCAACTACCTGCAGTACCTACTTGGACATCGTTTCCCTGGTCCTATACCAGAATATATCTCTGCCTCTACCTGCAGGTTCTACTTGGACATCACATCCTTGGTCCCAGAACAAAAATACCCTAGAGGCATATAGGGGCCCTAGCCACATGCTAGGGGCTTTGCCATGGCATCAACCTGCTTGGTCCTAGACCAAGAACCCCAAGAGACTTCTGGGGGCCCTAGGGTACCTTCTAGGGTCTTACTCTGTCCTAGTCAACTGACTAGGAAACCATTCTCTGAGAATCGGTCTCGCAGCTGCACTAACTTTAACAACGGACTCATCACTTCCCCTTGGAGGGAACCTCGATTTGGAGAACACCAAGCTTCTCCTTGAAGTACTCAAACTTCCCTCTGGCCAATGGCTTTGTCAACACATCAGCTATCTGTTCGTCCGTCGCAACATACTGGAGCTTCACTGCTCCTCTTTGCACCATACCCCTGATATAGTGATATTTGATCTCGATATGCTTCGACTTGTCATGGAACACCGGGTTCTCAGACAACTTCACACAACTCTGGTTGTCGCAATATATACAAGTAGCATCCAACTGGAGATCAAATAAATCAGACAGTAGCTTCCTCAGCCATACTGCCTCACAACTAGTTGAACAAGCTGCGACATACTCTGCTTCAGCTGTACTTAGTGCAACACAGGACTGCTTCTTGCTAAACCAAGAGATCACACGTGATCCCATACTGAAGCAACACCCTGAAGTGCTCTTCCTATCGATGGCACTGCCTACCCAATCTGAATCAACATAACCCTCCAGGTTAATCTTTTGATTTGCCTCATACTTGAGCCCATAATCAATTGTACCCTTCAGGTACCTCATAATATGTTTTGCAGCAATCAAGTGAACATTTCTTGGATCTGTCAGGAACTGGCTCAAGGTGTTGACAACAAAGCAAATATTTGGTCTCGTATTCGTCAGGTACATCAAGGAACAAATCATCTAACAATACATCGTGGCATCAACCGAATCTGATGAAGCATCACTCAATAGATTTAGGTTCGATCCCATAGGTGTGGTTATGGCCTTGCAGTCCATCATCTCAAACCTTTTCAGGATCTCTACTGCATACTTCCCTTGTTTGAGGAAGATTCCATCCACATTTTGCCACACCTCCATGCCTAGAAAATAGTGCATCAAACCCAAGTCTTTCATCTTGAACTCGACAGGAAGTCTCCTTTGTGCAACTTTAATGAGTTCCTCTTTTCTGTCAAGAACAAGTCATTGACATATGATAGGAGCATCATTGGTCTTCTGCCTTCAACCTTGAAGAAAAGGTTGGAATCCGCTTTACTCTTAGTAAAGCCTAGAGCCATCAGTAAGCTATCCGTCCTGTCGTACCATGTCGAACCTCAAGATCTTCTGCAGTCACTCCCTCTGAAGCGGAGCATCGTTCTCCCTCTGTCTTTCATACTCTATGCTTGAAACATTCTGTATTGGAGTGACAAGTAGCTTCCTCTGCTACTAATATTCTATGTATCCATCAAGGGTCACTGGATACCAAGATCCTGTATCTTGAAAACATTCTTCTCGCACCCATCTGTGAGCTTGTCATCCTCTTCAAGCGCCTCATGTATGTATTATCCCATGGGTGTCTTCTGAGCTCGTACAAGGCCTTCTTTCATTTGCACACATGATTCTGCCTATCATGTGTCTTAACTTCTAGTGGCTGCAAATGTCTCTTCGTAGTTTATCCCTTCTTTTCGTGAGAAGCCTCGTGCTACGAATCTTGCCTTGTATCCCACGATGTTTCCATCTGCTGCATGATGGAACTACGAACTTCTCTTTAGGTCTCGATACTGCATCCTAGACATCATTCTTCTTGAACTGGTACACTCCTTCCCTTTCTTCTTATCTGCTTCTTGGAAGGTTCTTCATCAATGATGTTGCTCAACAGTGTTACATAACTGGACTATGTTTGAGATCTCTCCTTTGAAAGTATCGTCATATTATTGTTCATCTTGAATTCTTTCTTGAATTGTCGTTACTTGTTCTTCGGAACAAGTCTCATCCTTATTTGCTTGTAGGCGATTTTACGTGATCTTTCCTACAAGTCAAATGCTTTAGTTGTATGGTTAGAAACATTTCATAATGTATATTCATAATGAAAAAATTCTTTGCTTTAAGATATATGATTATGCAACTATTTTAGCCAATACAACATTCATCCATATCTCACGGAAACTTTCTATATGCCTTCCATCTCTACCAGGACAACATTGAGATTGTGCACTAATCCAATATGTCAGCAAAGAGGTTTCATTCTAGATAATAGCAATGGAGAGTTGTATAGCACCATGAGCTACTTACCCATCACATGCATATTAGTAGTATACTGTCATTAATGAAAACATTCTATCATGCATAATACATCAATTAAATATAAACAAATGCATAACAAAAACAATATCATGAAATGATAATTGAATACTTATCTTTATTTGTTTCGTGGGTAGACTCCTTCTTGAGCCTTCATCTTCATAATAGCATCGTTTCTCATCCAAATGCTTAAGATGGATAAGAGGTTCTTCAAGAGTTGAGTTCTTTGTATTCCTCATCGCTTGAGGGATCTTCTTTGGATGGTGAGAGCTTGATCTTCAGTTGCTCCCATCTTCTCTTCTCTTATTATGAGTCGAGCTTCTTCTTCTTCCCAGAGTCTGCTGAAAGTAATCACTTCCTTTTGGCACACATTCCTCGCATGAATGAATCTCATGATCCTGGGAGGCCATTCAAGGTGGCTATCACCACTTCTGCATTCTCCACTTCTTCTTCTACTGCTACAAGTTGTTCTTTGATTTGAGAGACCCTCGTAAAGTATGACTGTATGGTCTCTGCATTCTGGATCTTCACATTCTTCAACTGTTTTCAAAAAGTCATATTTCGATTTATGTTCTTTCCTTCAAATAGCTTGGTCAAGGAATCAAACATCTCTTTCGGTGTCTTTAGGGAAGACGCTTGTGGTATAAGGTGATCCGTGATTGAATCAACAATGATCTTCTTGGCCTTGACCAAGTTCTTCTGGTGTAAGGATTTTAGCCTCCTCTCCCTTTGGAACTGGAAACTCTCTACTTATGTAGGTGTCCAATTCATTTTCTTCAGAGAGATCATATACTTCCATGCTTGGAAGTTGTCAGCTTCTTCAAGCTTATCATCAAGCTGATGTGATAGAGCACTTGGAAATGAGAACCTCAAATGAAAATAGCAAAAGATTAGATCGTACTGATTTGAGGTTGTCCATCCTGGCTCTGGAGCTTGCTGATGTAGGGTTTGTCAGAGAAACCCTAATTTTCAAAACTTGGAATCTTTCAGATTTGATTGGATAGAAAGATAGACCTCTTCAAGGTGAGATGTTCAATGTACTCATTTTCTGAAAACAGTGGGGGGAAACTCTTGGAACATGAAGCCCTAGTTTTCCAATTTTTTCTGCAGAAATGCCTGATACTGTTTTGGCGGTATCTTTGCAATTACTATATCTTTGTGTCTCAAACTTCGCACTAAGGTAGCCTCGCCTGTCCCTGTTCCAACACCACGAGTTTCATCAGAATTGGTTTCACCAATTGGGATTTATGAGCGGTTTCCCAAAATGACCTGTTTCAGGACTGTTCAGAATAACGAAGTTGTACGGACTACCAAATGTCACTGTTTTATCGTCGGGGTCTGAAACTTTGACCACAGAAAGTACAGTCCGTGCCCTTTCTGGAACTTCTTGAAAAATTTCATTTGGACCTCTATAACCCGAGATATAGCAATTCTCCCCAGGTGTCCTGTTTAGGGATGAATCCTGGAAGAGGTTGGAACCTTGACTTGGAGGAATCATATCTCCTAGAATATAGCGAACCTGACGCTGAAACTTGGACACAGTGTACATAAGGATTTTATCTTTGATCTGTGAAAGTTTAAGTCCCTGAGACTTATGCAATCTCGAGATATAGCGAATTTACCAAAACTTATCAGTTTTAGTATTTAGGGTTTTTTTCCTGCCTGGGGTCAAACTAGGGTTTGACTTTCCCGGAGTTACACCCAACCAAAACTCTCGACCCTGGTCTCTAAACTTTGATTTTGATGAGGAGAGCAATCCTATGCTGGGTTCACCAAAAAATTCTTCTTCTATAAAAAGCCCTAATTTCCTGCATCGAAAACTGAAAATGCTCGGGATCGAATTCCGCTTTCGACAGAAAGATGCGTCTTTCAATGGAGAGTCAGCCTATCATACTTTTGCTGATGGATTGTGGAGAGAGACCCAAAAAGTAATAAGCCCTAGCTTCTGCAGCTGCACAATGTCTTATTCTCAGGTTAGCTTTGATACCATGTTAGATTTTTACCATTCAAGCTAGCATTATGATCTTAGGATCTTATCTGAGAGAATAACATGCACATCAATAAAACACAAGAGACAATGAACACAAAGATTTTCCTCGGGGAAACCATAAAGGAGAAAACCCCGCAACTTCCTCTGAGATTGAATCAGCACCAAAAGCAAAACCCCAAAAACAGTAAGATGATCTTCCGACAGCAGTAGTCTCTCTCTCTCTTGTCCCAACAACTTCTTCTCTCACTCATGGGGCCCAGTGAGTGAGTGTGTGTGTAATAAATAGAGAGTCTCACTCTCTATTTATATTCTTTTGTTCACATAACCTTTAACTCAGTTATGTAGGCTCGAGTAATCCTAACTCAGTTTTGTAGGCTTGAGTAACCACAACTGGGGTACTAATGACCCGACTTACATTAACTCACCTATGGCCGACTTCTCTAGGAGAGTCTAATAACCCTAGTGCCCCACAACTGTGGGGACTTTAACCCTTGATCAATAGGAGGGTTACCCACAATGACTTTACATGACTTGTTTACATTATTGAATCTCTCGATAGGAACATCGGGGCATGACATGACTCAAGTACATTACAGACACTTTTTGGAATAAACATCGGGGTACAATACATAAGATATACAAGTGAATACATTCCAAAGTTACAAATACATCAACATGGATTTGTAATCTTGGGGCGAACTCAAGATCAAGGAGGTCCATTACTTCTAAAATCCAAGTTTGGGTGGAAGAAACTTTTAATGGAAGAGGATTGGCTGCTTGGGCAAATCTGGAGAGTGGTAAACTGCACAGAGAGAAACCAGCTTTGAGATTACTTATGGCTATAGCCGATATTTTTGCTGCTTTGTTGGTAACTGTCCTGGGGTTTGGGTTGGGAACTCCACATAAGTCTCATGGAAGTTTATTGACCTGTTGGGCTGGGAAGGTCAGGAAGTCACCCTTAGTCTCATTGATCTGCTATCTAGAGTGGTATTGTGCCTCGTCAAGTATATTTTGCATTGCCAAGTATTAACAGGGTTCTTGCATGCTTATGTTGCATTTTTTCAACCCTGGTTTTTTTAATCAAGATGCCTTGACAACAGTGGGTATCAGTTCTACACAAAAACATGTAGACTTATAGTACACCACCGAGTTAGAGAATTGTTGTTTATTAATTGAGTGATGCAATGCCTTAGTACATGGTGAGAGGAGTACATTGCGTATCTTTGAATCACCTATTCTAGCTGTGTGTAGCATTGGGAGATATCTTTGTATAAAAACCTTCCAATGCTTAAGAAGTGATTTTTCTTGATTGAAGGGTAAATTTTTATCAAGGTCATGATAGAGGAGTTCAATCAACTTCAACAATTAGGCATCAACACCACCAACATCAAGGTACATAGAGAGGTAGATGTGCTTGATTCAATTCCAATCCCTTACCCTCATACATGATAGAATCTGGTGGAAATGTTGCAATCCTAAAATCTTGAAAACTATTAAGTCTGTTGAATTTTGAAAGGGATCTAAAATTCTACTTTTTGCATATGAAGTTCGATGAGCTTGGAACCATTGTCAAACATCCTGAAGCAATTAATGGTAACGATAAAAATTTAAGTAAAAGGAGAAGGAAAATACCACTTTTACTTTAAGAATTTAACATTACCATATAATAAATCCCCTAAATGAACCCTAACCATGACAAAAAATCCAACTAAAACCATGTCTTGGTTACACCCCCCCCCCCCATCAAAAAAAAATCACCTCAAACAAAGGGAGCGTTTTTTAGCTCCTGGAAGCGCTTAGGGAGCAATGGGGAAGTGCTTTGGGAGCGAGGAGTCCTCATTGGTCCCTAAGTGTGGTCCCTAAGCGCTCCCAAAAAACCAAGGAGCGTTAGGGAATCACGATTCCCAAAAACGCTCCCAAGAATCATGTCACGATTCTTGATAGCTTTCTCTAGGAGCACAAATCAGGAGCGAAGCAGAGGGGGGAGGAGCGATTCCTCGTAGCATAGCCCAGGCTGGATCAGACAACTCAATGTCAATTACTTAGTAATTGACCAAGTGCCTCCATTCTTCTGGAGAATGGTCCTCAGCCCTAGTTTGAGGTCCCAGTCCCAGACTGGGTTGATTCCCTGGTAACTGACCAGGTCCTTCCATTCTCCCAGAGAATGGCCCTCTGTCCTAGGTTGAGGTCCCAGTCCTAGACTGGGTTGACTTCTTGGTAACTGATCAGGTGCCTCCATTCTCCCAGAGAATGGTCCTCAACCCTAGGCTGAGGTCCCAGTCCCAGACTGGGTTGATTTCTAGGTAATTGACGAGGTGCTTCCATTCTCCCAATGAATGGGTCTCGATGCTGCTTAGGAAAAATCAACAGTTGGAGCATGATGTGGACATCTCAGGTTACATCCGATAAAAATTTCAACAATAGAAGATTAGAATTGGTGAAGTTGTAATAGGTGCAAGGTCAACTAGAGAGTAGACACCAAATCAGGGATTTACAAGGTTTGCCAACTTAAAATTAACATAATTTTTTATTAGAAGTTTAGTTTATAGTATGTACTATGTAGTGAATATAAAGTAGATAGGAGGAATACAGGTATCAATTTTGGCACCATTTGAGGATAAGACTATAAGTTCTTGAACAAAGACTATTATCATGGGGAGAAACAAGATTGTTTCTGTAGGAGCAACAAAAGTGGAAGAACCAAGTGGGAGAACATTCTAAGAGTAATTATGGAATTCCCCATCAATTGGAAGAACTTCTCAACAAAACATCCAACTTGGAAGGATGAGTTCTTCATACAAAAGTATTTGTATCTAATTAAGTGTTGAGGGCAACACTTATTTGAAAGGGTAAGGCATGTAAAGACCCAAGGTCTTGAGCCATTACATTGCTATTGTTATATTATTGTTGTGATTATTGGTCAGCTCATTATTTGTAATTGTACCCTTTGTCTCCTATATATACCAAGGAGATCTAGTTTTAGGGTTCATCGAGAATTATTTGTGAACATAACATGTAAAGTAGGTTTCCCGTTTGAAGTGGCATTGCCGCATTGCTAATTATTCACCTTTTATCATTCTTTAGGTGTGGCATTACTGAATTGGGTCATTTTTGTGGTTATTATGCTAGGTGGTCCATAACGGTGGCTATTCTCAACAGTGTAATGTTAGATTTATATCTCCAGAATAAATGAAGATAAACCCTTTTTTTATTTTGCCTCCCTATGTGCTTGCTTGGGTGGCAACATGGGATGATAAGATCATGGTCTCACTTCACTGTTGAGAATAGAAAAATACTTCCATCTACAAGCTTGTCTCAGATGCGTTTCCTTTTGGATGCAGCATCAAACAACCCAAGATGCCCAAAAAGCATCAACAAACATTTTGTAGGATGGTGGTTGGCTCTTCAAAGTTATTATTACTAGATCCTCCTGTTCCATATTTCTATATATTTAGTTCAATTGATCTCTAATATCTTTAGTTTTCAATAAGTGATCTTGAAGAGAATCCTGGTCCTCCATCTTTATTAGAAACGATAAATTCTTTAAGAAGAATGGACTTGCTTTTGTTTCATATTTCATGTATGTTCTTCATGTCTCCAAATTTTGAAAGCATCATATTGTCTTGAACAAGGGAACTATAACATCTCATTGGCCACTGGGAGATTGATCAACATTACCATCTCATGATTTTTCTCATCTACTTGGCTTGACCTCTTCATTTCATGATTTTTCTCATCGTACTTGGCTTGAACCCCTTCCCTTCATTTGATTTAGGTAATTGTTTTTAGAAATTTAGAACTGGCTGAACTGGATCATAACAAGTTGGGTCTAATCTATTTTGCAGTTTTTCCAGTAAAAATGGTCGTTTGAATTGGTTTTCACTAGTTTTGTCTTGAATCAGTAAAAAATATGTAAGAACTGACCGGTTATCAGTTTGATTGGTTTTGCATTGATGCAATGCCACCCACCAAAAATATGAAAAAAACCCATGACTGCCCTAAAACTTAGTTTTCATCTATTTAATGGTAATCCATCTATCTTGGATGGACTTCCAACCACTTTCACCTATGGACATTGGTCTTGGACCTTCAAGGGTAGTGAGTCAAGATGCTGGGCATACCCATGTAGGGAATGTAGAGGATCTAGATATACTTACAGGCTATATACATGAGGAAACTTTACATATTTGGTGCCTAATGGCTTTGATTTACATTGATATACATGAATATATATTTTAAAATTCAAACTTAGATATTTTATGTATTTTTTTGGTCCACTGGTTTTTTTCTTGGGTCTGATCCAGTTGTGAGTCTGAGACCCTGTCGTGATTTTGATGTTGACCAGTTTAGTTCTAGTTTTGATAACATTGATTCAGGTTGCAAGTCCTTCCCAATACTATTCATTGAAAACATCTGTACTGAAAAAGCACCATTATTTCCAAGTGATAAAATTTTTACCTTAAATTTCTAATGTTTGCCCAGCATGATATGGTATAAATTGGAGAGTTTCAAATGTTTAAACACACCAAATAGGTGAAGTTTACCTATTATAGTTGTTGAACATTTGACAGCTATATTGCTGTCTCACACACCAATGTTATTAGGTACAACCCTACTGCTTGTACTGATTTTAATAGCAACACAAAATTTGAGCCTTCGACTGTTGCAATCTGATATACACACTTTGACAAAAACAATTTTTGGAAAAATGCTGTAATGTTTGTTCTAAGACTCATTGAAATAAGTGAAAATCAGACTTACACGTTGCTTACTTTGGATTCTTTGGCTATCTTAAAACATTTTTCACATGTTTTGGTTTTAAAATGTGCCTCTTTGCCTCTAAATTGCATTCCTTTGTTAATTTTTGGTGCTGAATTGTGCTCCTTTGTTTACTATTGCAGCTCCCATTTCTCATTTACAAGAATATTTGTGGCTTATCTCGATTTCTCATGTCTTTGCCTGCGCTTCTTCCTAGTCTTGTTATGGTAGCACCCAATGTCATTGGTACTTTTGTGTATGCTGGCCTGCAAAGTAGACCCTTTCCTTTGCACCACATGTTGATCCTCAATTTGCCCTCTGTAGATGTATGATAGATCGACTCTCAAAATTGTACCTCAAGTTGGTGACTTCGTTTATTTGCACACAACATTTGTCTTGTCGTCTTCTCCTTCATCGATAATGTGGGGTGAGTTTGGGGTGCTTCCCATCGGCAGATGCTTTGTCTCCAGCTTGAGCCCTAGTCTTCTTCCAATGATGTCTAACTTGGAGTCAACAAATTTGATCTCCAACCTTGTACGTTTAAGAGGAGCCAGTTCCTCTTTTAGCTATGATATTTGTTTATCTCAGTCAACCATAGTAATTTCTAGCAATGATTTGATAGTCCAATATAGGTAGAGCAGGCGAGTTTGGGGTGCTTCCCGCTGGTGGGTGCTTTGTCTCTAGCTCGATCCTCAGTCTTCTTGCAATGCTGTCCAACTTGGTGTCACTGAATTTGATCTTTAACCTCATATGTTTCAGAGGAGCCAGTTTCTCTTTCAGCTCTGCTATTTGTTTATCTTGGTTAGCCATAGTGATTCCTAGCAACGATTTGAGGGTCCAATAGAGGTAGAGCGCGTTATGGTACCGAGCTATTTTGGATCTAGTATCATTGGAGTCTGCAATCCAATCCACCAGAACCTCACACTCCCTGGGAAGAGTACCCCACTTGAATTTTCTTCTCAGCTTCCCCTATCTTCCTCTTAACCAGCAGAAGTATGCTTGTAGTAGATGCTAGCCGCTTCCATTGCCTTGGACAGTTCCCTGTATGGGTCTAGTTCCTTGGCCGCAACTTTCTCCTTCTCTGCTCTTCTCTTCTTGCTCTTCGCCTCTTCCCTCATCTTGCTACACTTCTTCCCTTGAGCCTTTTCAACCTATGCACCCTCAAATTCTGAGTTACCAGCTTTTGCAACAACAAACCAGGTCAAACAGGGGGGACAAAGGCTTGGGCCTTCGAATACCCTCTCCACCCTCCTTGATGATAAACCTCTACGTGAGGTGCCATAATGGCCACCCCCTTCACGTACTAAGAACATTCCCACTTGCATGTGCAATCCTCCTTCACCTTCTCTGCCGCTTGCTCGGACTTGATGGCACTTCACATTTTATCATTCAGTCTGTCCTTCATCCGTAACGCCTGCATGCACTGCATCCTTTCGAATCACCATCTGTTGCCTGGGGCTTTGAGCCCGCCTTCTTGTTCCTTTGCCAACTTGTGGCCACCTTTGCACCCAATGTGGGGGTTATACTTCTTTGTTTAATTGACTTAAGTCATTTATTAAAGTACATTTAATGTACACCTAAGTTTAATTATGTTGTACGCTAAATTTTAATTATGATCATTATATCTAACTGTGGGTTCCCAATCTAGCAAGTTTTGAGTACAAATATGATTCTATTAGGAAAAACAAGTAATGAAAAAAACTAGTACGGCTAAAATACAGAAGTTGACATCTCATAAAAACAAAAACATGCAGGTTTCAAATGTTAAAAAACTTAAAATATACATGAACTCTTCAAAACTTTGTAATAACATTATTTTTTCGTTGTGAAGCAATTTGAAACATACATCATATAAAACATATCATATATAACATTGTGAGTCGTGACATATATACAATGTGATGTGATTATGTATGTGTTGAACACAAAAATACAATAAAAGAACATGATAGATACATTTTAAATCATAAGTTAAAGATCTGGGCACATGACCTTAGTGTCACTTGTGTGAGTTCAAAGAAAGGTTTACGTAGTAGGAAGCACTTGTTAATCAAAGTTAATTTAAATGATAGAAAAGGGAACAATCTACATTCATTCAAAAAATTAAGGGAAAAATTTGTCACAAATTTGTTTAAATGACTTCTGTTTTAAGGTGTATGTTCTTTACTTTGTCTTGCTATGCAAAATCTTTCTTTTGTTTAAAGGTGTACGTTCTTTAATTTGTCTTGTTATGCAAAGTCTTTCTCTCTTATGCCTTTTGAGTTTCGGTTTGTTTTATTTGTTATATTTATTTATTTGAAAATTGAAAGAGCACATGGGCTGAATGTTCACAAATGTGGCTGTTGTCTTGTGATGGTAAAGTTGCAGATAATATGTGCTATCATAAGCTATGTTGCTATTCTAGTTCCACTCTTATATTAACAATTAATGAATAGTTGAATTGCTGACATTAAATTACAGCATGAGTATTAATGGTTCTAGTGGAAGTTCTGCTCTTATGTTGACAATAAGACTTTTATGAACAGTGTTGAATTGATAATAGTTAAACTATAGCATGACCATATAAAGGGGTGGTCTCTTAAGTTTAAATGTTTAAATATATCTCTGCACACATTGTAACAATTACTTGATCTTTACAAGTTTAAAAGCGTAAATATGTCTAAGCATTTAGTTAACTATACTGTATGCATACTATGCTGAATATTTGCCAAATTTTGAACTATGTGTGAGTTTCTGTACATGAAAGTCCAATGTGGCCGAACCTAGCTACCATGTTAAAGATCATAGAATATTTACCATAATTGCAAGATTGCAACAACTAAGATCACCATACAATGTCACTAGGTTCATAGGACCAGATTGAATTCCCCAGCTGCTGGTTTTCTTGGTTTATGTCTTATCTATGACTTTTTCTTTCCTAGGGTTTCTAGTTTGGTGCAACAGTCATACGGTACTCATGCCTAGTTAATTCAATTTCCAAATATGCCTCATTGACTCCTGCATGCCTACAATAAATACAATGAAGTACTAAAAGACCTAAATGGGTAAAAGTGGGCAAAGGATCTGGAGGAGGGTACCAAGGTAGAAGTCCTAGAACATTACCAGCAAAAATATCATAATATGCTCCAATGCAAGGGTACCCAAAGAGCTTCCCAATTGCTGATTTTCTTTGTTTGTCTTATCTATGACTTTTTCTTTTCTTGGGCTCCTAATTTGGTGCAACAATCATACCTAGTTAAGGGTAGCAAAGAGCTTCCCAATTGCTGATTTTCTTTGTTTGTCTTATCTATGAGTTTTTCTTTTCTTGGGCTCCTAATTTGGTGCAACAATCATACCTAGTTAAGTCGATTTCCAAATATGCCTCATTGACACCTGCATGACTACAATAAGTACAATGAAGTACTAAAAACCTAAATGGTTAAAAGCGGGCAAAGGATCCCAAGGAGGGCGCCAAGGAAGAAGCCCAAGAACAATTACAACCAAAGTTATTTTCCGATACAATGCCACCCGGTAGCTCTACTAACATCCAAGGATCAGAAAAAGTTGGTGATGTTTGGGCTGGTTATGGGATGGGGTCTCTGAAGTCTGTGATGTCTAGTTAGTTGATCTTTTAGTGGAAATTTGGCAAGGTCTCATGTGACATGAACCATCTAGTGGTTGAAAATAGGAAGCGATGACAACAAAAGACTTGCCTTTGAGGATGGTTGTTGAAGATGTAGCATCTCTTGAAGGAAAAGGGAAAGACATCTATGATCCTTACATTTAACAGAAATCCTAAATAATTCATTGATATCTCTAAACAAATAGTGCTACTGTCCAAGAATATCATAATAAAGAGGGCATCTAAAAATTAATTATCCTCAGTCTTAGTTCCCAAATACAAATTCTGCAAGTGGAGTGCTCCCTTGGAAGATGACTATCAATCCCCATATGTAGCCTGATGGGAACAGGTCCAAAGTTGTGCCAGAAGTACACTCAAGCTACATGCTGCAGTCTAATATACTTCAAGGTGTGGATGGGGCTGCCTTGAAAATGCAAGGAGTGGAAGTAGATGAGAAGTTTTGGAGCTTGGGTCTCCTTTGCTTTGGTACTTGTGACTTTCAAAAAGCTTTGTATATCTCCTTAAGAGTATTTCTCTCAATATCTCTCTTTGTGAAATTAGGAGCATCAACAGTGAATTCCAGAGGGGTGCTTCTCTATGTTAGTATGTCTAGATTGATATATAGAAGAAGGTATGTGATCCTAGAGTAGCAATTTCTATCGTCCAACTCCATTGCTGGCAAAGCTTCAGTGAGAATTGGAGAGCTAGGCATGGATATATATTTGTGGCCAGCCATGCATTGTATCTTGTCATGGTCACAACGTGAAAAGTCATTGAAGCAAAGGGAAGGTGAACACCAAACTTGGCTAAGACCACAAAGCTAGGAACTGTTTGTTGGTGCTGATATACAGCTTTTATTAACATATTGAGGATAAGCTTACCAATGCTGCTCCAAGCTATTTGCCTCATATGGGAGCTCCACATTGCACATACATAAAGAAGAGAAGGGGTCACCAAAATGTGGAACAGGTGAATTTCAAATCTAATATCCTGGAGCTAGAGTTGAAATTGAAAACATTTGTCTTGCCTAGGTTGTTAGTCTTGTTTCTGCCTCTGGAATCAGGTTAAAACATGTGCCAGAGAATACCACCCTGTATAAGTGTGAGATGCTGCTACTTTCACTAGCATTTCTGTCATAGGTGAGGATTGTAGAGGATGCACCTGTTTTAGATGTGCTTTATGCCATGATCATGAAAAAATGAATTAAAATATCCAGCTGCCTTTAAAGATCCACAAGTGTGTGAGATAGCAGATCATTGCATCATCAAACAACAGAATTTCACTGGAAATCTGAATGCTGGAGTTTTAGTTCATTTCATGCAGGGGACAGCCTATGCCTAGTCTTTTGTCTTGTGTTTCAAGTGTATGCATGTTTTTCAGTAGAAGGAAATTGTCGTGCTGCAAGATCTTAAAGGAGATCCGAAGACACATGAGTTTATTTTTTTGTTTCTAAATTGCACACTATTCTTACTCTGATTACGCTTCATATGATTACTGGGAATGCAGATTGAGGTTATACTATATAGCATTGCCAAAGAGCCATTGCTCTTATCATTTATGCAAGCTTATAATAAGCATACCTTTGATCCAATGAAATTCAATCATGTGTGTCCTTTGAAATATTAGGATAGTTTATTTTATTTTTGACTGGTCAAGACTCAAGACTATCAAGAATTGCTTGTAGAAATGCTCTTGTGATCTATATATTTGACAGGTTTAGATGCTTAGGTCTATGATGCTATGTTGGAATACTTAACCTGTTTGCTTTGCTGAATATGTTTGCAGCCTGACATGCAGTCAAAACCACAGAAAGAAGGAACTGAATCAGATTTATTTTGGAATGCACTTGGCAGTAAAAAGGATTACTCAAGTCAAAAGGTGGTTAAGGATGTTAGTAAAGATCCTCAATTGTTTGCCTGCACTTTTTCTAAAGGTTTGATTCTATATCTTTCAAGAGAAATATATGTTCTTCAATTTTGTACTGGATTGGATTGAGTTTAATATATCCTTTTTTTTACAGAAGGATGTTGGTTAATGTCTTAATACCAATTATAATAATGGTTTATGTTTTAAAAATTGATGTGATAATTTCACAGTAACTTCTTTTTGTCTGTATTTTCTAAAACAGGGACATTAACGGGTTTTTCAGGTAGCTTGGAGGTACGACTACAACTGCTTTAACTGAAAGAGATTCAGATTTGTATGCTTCAAAAAATTTGTATTTTGGTCCACATGTTTAGCTTCAGATGAAATGAGAATTATGTGGATAAATATTTTATTTTCAGTTTCCCGCATTAATTCCATTTATTCTTTAGCTGCAGGTAACGGAGATATTCAACTTCACTCAAGATGATTTAATGACTGAAGACGTGATGATTTTGGATTGCCATTCGGAAATCTATGTTTGGGTTGGCCAACAGGTTGACTCGAAATCTAAACAGCAGGCTCTAAATATTGGCCAGGTAGTAACTGAAATGTTTTGCTCTTGAATTTGTTTTTATAGTAATTACATATTACGGCTATTCTCATGATTCTAACAGTCTGTCTTGGCAGAAATTTCTAGAAAAGGATGTGCTACTTGAAAAACTATCTTTGGAAACTCCTATATTTGTCATATTGGAGGGGAGTGAGCCACTTTTTTTCACGCGTTTCTTCTCTTGGGACTCGTCAAAGTCAACGGTAAGATTTTAAAATTTGAATTTTTAGATGGGATTTTTTGATCAGTGCTTAAGGTGCAAATAAAGCTGCATGTTGTTATATTGAATTCCCTTGTTACGTTTTCCAATATTCTTTGCCAGACTCCAGTTGCTGACTTATTAGCAGATTGATGGATGCTGTGTGTTGCATTGTAGTTAAAGGGGATTTTATGGTCTTAATATTTTTAATACTTTGCTAAAGAAGTGTTTTTTTTCACTGTGGAAGTATTAGTTATGAACATTTTCTTATTTGATTGCAGATGCATGGTAATTCGTTCCAAAGGAAGCTTTCCATAATGAAAACTGGAGTATCACCAATTGTGGAAGTAAGGAATTCTCAATGACATTTGTTTTAGATGTTTTACTCGTTATTCTGTTTCTTTATGCTGCACAGCACTTTTCCCTGGAATTTTTTGTCGTCAAAGAAGAAAAAACAGATTACGTTTTAAATGCCCATATTCGGCATTAAATGCAGCACAGAGTTAGGAAAACAAGGGGCATAAGTTTGCCTGTGTTCGATTTATTTTGAGTACCTGCCATTTGACTGCATTATTTTAAAATTTTTCTTTACAAGTTATCTGTAAAGGTTCTTGAAGGTTATTCTTTGCGTTCACAATGAGGTAAGGGCATTCGCTTATATCATAAAAACCATCTTGGGGATCCATTCTGTTCAAGTTTTAGTATGTGATTCATCTAGAACTCCATCGTGCCAGTTGATAGGCCTTGTGATTGCCAGTTTAAAGTGGGATTTTAAAGGCAATCTTTCAAACAATTCATCTGTATCAATGGATGAGGAGGAGTGAGACTATGGAGGGCCCCTCACCTCATCTTTGAATAATTAATCTGATTTTTACTGTAAATAGATTGCAGTCCTTCTCTTAGTATGGGACCCCTCATGATCATGCCTATGCCAAAATAATTCTGAATAATCCTTTGAAGAGATAGATTTGCATATTGAATATTCACTGTATCAACCTACAATGACAATAGAAAACCGTGCTTTTTAAAGTTCTCTTTGCTTGAATTTTAAGACCTTCCTACTACAATGCATATGGGCATAAGCTAATGCACACAAGGGCACAGGGAATGCAGGAAGCACTAAAATTGACTTTTTAAAGTATGGGTCCATTGTAAGGAATGCAAAACAATGGTACGTTCACACAATTTGGAATGTGTGGACAACACTGAATCTTCCCAGTTTTCGGAAGATTCTTTCTCCATACTGGTATTGTGGATAACTTTTCCGTGTGTAAAGGGTAATTTGAAATTATTCCTAGTTTGGGTGGTTTGACACTCATTATTGTTCTAATTGAGTGGGAGATGTTATGGCTTGGCATGGTTTAGTTTCTAAGTGTTCAATCAACTAGGATTTTAAGACCTAGGAAGGGTTATGCATGGACCAAAATAAATGAAGTAAATGTCTCCATTGAATCTAGGTATCTATATAAATCAGCTTTAGGGGTTTGAAGATGTCGACAAGGACTCAGTCTTGTGTTTCTGAACTAACTACTTCTAAGGGACACCTGAAAGTCTCTCCATTGGTTCATTTGGTGAATCTATCGTCAAGTAAATGTTTGAGCGCTTAAGATAAAGTAGGTAATGCACCTAGTATAGCATTATGATTGAATGAAGGTGTGCACAAATCTCAGTGCATGTGTTACAGTTTGTGGTTTCGAGACCACTTAGTTGTAACCCACCCATTTCACATTTTTTTCTTATACAACTAACAATTGTATCAATAGTAAAGGGGTATTGGTGTACCGATATGGGTATCAATGGATTTATTTTGTTGGTGGAGAGACACAAATTAGTTTATTAAAGATAAATAACATAATGGCAGCATGAGAGCACCAACTGAAACATATTACTTAAACATGGTGAAATGTCTCCTTGAGGAAATGCAAGCCTCGAAGGCCAAGTTCTAAGACTACAACAAAATCTATTTATGGGCACACATCTATTGAAGAGAAATTCAACATCCTTATCTGGCTAATATTGTCTGATCCATGTAGTAGCTCGTGAGTCCATGGCAACAAGCAATACTACATATCCCATTATAAACTCCATGACAATATTTGAATATATGATTCTAGCAATTTGATTGTGATGAATTATTTTGAAGTGGAGGCAAAGGTTTAAGTTCCATTATTTAATGGAGATCTCCAACTTGACAAACTCAATAATCAATGGTAAATTGAGACGTGTTTTGACACATAGGACATTGTGTTGCAATGGATTACTTTCACCAAACCAAGGATGATTGGATTAGCCTTGTGCTAGTGGAATAACTTCATTGAACAATATTAACAACATGGTTGATTATGTTGATTTTTCTGAGTAGCATCGAGAGCCATTCTCTTAAGAGAATGGGGACACCTGGTCCGAGACCACGGTGGACTCAACCCAGTGTTGAGTGATCATTCTGTTGAATGATGATATCTAGACCTTGACCATGATTTGGACCCAGCTCTGCCCTAGGGGGACTCAACCTTGTGTTGAGTGACCATTCTGTTGAATGGTAGACATTTGGTTCGGGACCACGATGTGGACCAGTCTAGTACTGGTAGACACAGCGTAGTTCTGAGTAGCCATTCTTTTGAATGGAGGCACCTGGTCAGTTACCAGGACTCAGCTCGGGGCTGAGGGCCATTCTCTTGGAGAATGGAAGCGCTTGGTTTGTTACCAGGTATTTGACCTAGTGTCAAATTATGCAGCCTATGGCTGAGGCACCTGGTCTGTTACCAGGAAGGCACTATAAGCCCTAGACTGGATCTAGGCATGTGTGACACTTTGACCCTTGATCAATGGGCTTTGCGATCTTCTCCAAGGCTTAGCTACCCTTGGTTAAGACACCTTAGAACCTGATCTTGGTGTAGCATTAGTAATTCTCTCAGTTTATGATGATATACTTTGAGTGGTAATGAAAGACCACGTTGACCACATGTGATGACCACAAGGGGCACTTGAAGAAGGCTAAAACAAAAGTAAAAAATACATGAAGATCCTTAGTACCACTAAGGTGTAAAAGTGAAGGTGCAAGAAGACCTTTAGCACCACTAAAGGCAAAAGTCAAAATTAGAAAAGAATAAAATATTATTATTTTGAGATTTCTAATTTTGGCCCACTTATAGGTGACTCAAAGGATATAAAAGAGGATCATTCCATTTCATTACACACACACACTTGCTCTCACAGGTATAACTGCTCATCCATGCTAGGGCATAATCATCCACTTGAAGAAAAATACTAAGTTAGGGTTTCTTGCAGCAACTGGTTTTGTGAGTTAGGGTTTCACCCCAATTTTATCTTCTTCATTCTACGGGCAACTTTAATCTTCCGAGAAGCTAGCTCTCCATCACTGGGGAGCCTCAGATTCTTTAGTGGGCATCCCCCTTCCTTCACGGGTTGCCCTCATCTTCCACGGGCAGGGCTCGACCCTTCTTTCCTTCCTTGGGCAGCCCTCGACAGGTGCTCATCAGGGCCTTGTGCCTGCTCCCTACCCTCAGGCAGTCTGCCAGGCATACCCGTGAGGGTTCTGTGGCAACCATATACCCTCGGGCAACCCTTAGGCCAGCTCGTGAGGTATACTAGAAGACTGCTGCAACAGCTGCTAGCAGGCCCATAGGGCCTCAGGCTGTCAGCTGACAGACCCAGAAGGCCACGGGCATCCACAGATTTGCCCAACAGCAGATCTGGGCAGCAAACAGGCTGTCGGGCAGCAGATATGGGCAATAGAAAAACAGGTAGTTGGGCATGTACGGAAGAGCATAGGGCAGCTGGGCAAATATGGACAGTCCAGGGCAGCAGGCAACAACAAAAAAGGGCAGCCATACAATTCTGGGCAGGAGAGAAAATTAGGGCAGCTAGCCCTAATTTGTGAAAAAGCCAATTTGGCATTTTTTGTGTAATTTGGAAAATTGATTTTCTGAAATTGTGGAACCACCCCATTTAGGCTTTGTGGATTCATGAAAAACTCAGTCATCTCATTTATGAGATGAACTACTAATGCTTTTGGGGTTTTTGTCCTTTAAAGGTTGCCCTAGTGAAAACCTTCTGTATTCAAGTGTGTTGATGTGATTGATGTTGTTTACTGCACTTGTCACTTGTTTATGTTAGTCTGCAAATTTTAGAAGTATCATGCTAATGCTAAAAATTCAACATATTATATATCACAAACTGGGAAGAACTATGATAGGTAGTGAGGCAAAATTTTCACCCTATTGAATATGAGAGGAGTTTGACGATTAGGTGGTGACAATACTTGAAGCAAAAAATTGATGAAAGATCATTGGAATATGCTGAAGAGTTATTTTAGTACATCAAGTTGAGAATCCTTGCTGATTAGGAGCAAATTGTAATAAATTTGCTAATGGGCACTTCAACACTATTTAGAAAGAACTCACATTATTTAGTATTTGAACATTGGAAGGTATATTTGACAAAGCTTTGGCCATAGAAGTTAAAAATAGCCAGGCTAAGAAGAACAATTCAATTGGTTTCAATAAAATATCTTCAAGGTTGAAGTATAGGACCATGTTGACAAGTAAATCTTTTCACCATCGATAAGTCAGGCCACCGGCCAAAGTTGTCCAACCTTGTTAAGTTAGTTTTCAAACTTGTAAACAAATTGACATAGAAGGGGCGAATATGCTATCATTATAAACAAGCAAGCCATAATGAAGGCTACTGCTGGGATTTGGGTATAGCAAAGAAGGCAATAAAGTCTCTACATGCAGAAGTAGAACCATTTATGCAAGCTCATTGGTGTAAATCAATGAGAGTTTGTTTCTAGCAACGAGGAATTGATCAATTGAATGACTAGTCAACCTGAGGGAACAATTGTTTGAAGTGAGTATTGAAGTGAAGAAAATGTCAATATAGTGAGACCTGATCCTAGAATCCATAAGAATCTCATGGCTGAGATATGGGTCAAACAACTTGGCCTAGAGGCCAAGGAATTGATCAATTGAATGACTAGACAACCTAAGGGAACAATTGATTGAAGTGAGTAATCAAGTGAAGAAAATGTCAATATAGGTGATACTTGATCCTAGAATCCATAAGAATCTCATGGCTGAAAATATGGGTCAAACAACTTGGACTAGAGACCATAGTTAATGAGAATCCTTACACTTTGCAATGGATACAAAAAGGTTAAAAATTGTTCATAAGTGTTGAGACTCAATATTTGAATATTTGATGATCAGTTCAAGTTGTATATTTTATTGAGCAAGATCAACAATTGTAGAACTTATTGAAGAAATACACTGAATTGTTTAAGTCATTAATAGTGCATCCACTCATTTGAGCCATCAATCATACCATTGACCTACATTGGAATTCAACTTATATCAAATATTTACTGTGTAGAATAAAGAGATCAAATGACCATTGCAATAATTGATCAACAAAGGGAATATTCAACCTAGTGCTTCCCCATGTGGGTCAACTATAATGCTTGTACCCAAGAAGGATGGAACTTGGTGGATATATGTTGTCTATAAGGTGATGAACAAAATTGTGATCAAGAATTGAGGATTGGATGATCACTTATGGAGCAAGTATCTCTAAACTTGAATTATAGTCCTTATCACCAAGCTTGAAGCAACCTTATATTTTGACAAAGCATTTGACCCATGGGAAAGAGATGGATGTTATTGTGCAACTAATTAAGCACTTTTGAAACTACATGCTATGCAAGGAAACAATTGTGCAAACTAGCTATAAACTGGTGTAGTACTTGCAGACAAAATTGGAGTTGTGAGAGGGTTGACTGCATAACATGATCATAAAGTACAAATGGCACATAATCAAGTTACCATGATCATAACCTTGGCCACTGTTATCACCCAAATGCACACCCTTCATGATATAGTCCTAAAGCTCTAGGTATAGTCTTGGTGAAACTAAGTGGGATGCCAATGCCACCACACCAACCCTCTTTTGCACTTTAGGTTTGGCTCTTCTCAAACTCAAGGGGGGCTTCCTTGGATTAGGATTTCTACAGCTCACAATGGGGTCCAAGGTGAAATGAAGAGATGGATCTAGCAACACAATTTGTTTTAGTAATAAGAAAAGAAGTGGATGGAAGGACAAGGGACCCATGTCTTATCCATTGGGCAATATGGGGTTAAGCAAGGCTCATATGAAGGGTAAAGGAAAGATTAGAGAGGGTAAGGGCAATAAGGTTACAAACCCTAGGAATTCTCTAATTGCTTTATCGATTAAAAAAATCTATCATAAGGAAAATCCTATTGAGGAGGTTTTCAAATAGTCTTGAAGGATGCTTCCCATGCAAGGGATAAGAGAGATTATAACCATAAAATGAGATACTTACCACAACATTCCAATTGACAATCACCACCATGAGGAAGAAAGACTTACTTCATAAACCCAAGATCATTATCATTTGAAGATTCTTCCATAAGTGAAACATGGGCTATAAGAAAAGCCATCCAAGAGAAGCGCTTTTATCATTGGACTTCTCCCACAATCTAACCATGAGAAATGAAAGAGAGAGCAAACCCTTATGTAGGTTTTATGTCGTCTTCCTCCTATAGTAAACTATCAATAAAAATTCTAGATCTAGTCTAGGGAGAAGTAAAGAAACCAAAATACTTCAACTACTACAACAAATATATAAAATAAGTTGGTCAAAACCACGTGTACAACTCTCCAATGAATAAAGAGAGGGACTTCTCCATCAAATGAAGGAAGGTGTCGAGTAGAAGATCAATACTTAGCCCCAAAAGACTTTCCAAATGAAGTGCTCCAAAGAATAGGCCCTCAAAATTTGGAATAAGGTGGATGGACCCTAGATCTATGGTTTGAACTTTGACCCTCCTAGATCCTCTCGTCCTCCTTAAGTCATGCAACCTAGATCCTCTCGTCCTCCTCAAATCATGCAACCAACCCTCTAAATTAGGATGCTTCCTCCAAAATAGGCAATAAAACATCATCAAGGCACCTCTAAGGTGGATGCCCCACCATAAATGTGCGAAGGTAGCTCCCAAAGGTGGATGCCTCCCTTAATCAAGCATAAAAACTAATCAATAGAGGCTCTCTAAGTAAACCGTCCCACTTAGATGACATAAACATGTGTTTAATTCACCCTCACACTCCATTTGGAATGTCTCATCAATCATGCAACAAAAGCAGGTCGAGCCAAGTCAAATGATACCCCAACACAATTATGTGGTTCTCCAAGTGAACACTTCATCAATAAAGCATGAATGAGTGTGCAAGTAACGTCCATGAAAAAACCAAGAGTAATGCAATGACCTTCATAAATAATGGTACATGTGAGTGTTATGGTGCAACAAACCCCATAAAGAGAGGGGATGACCCCTCATCCAATCAAATATTCCTCAACACATTTGCAATTGATCATGTGCATGCTTTAAGGGGTTAAACCCTCAACTAACAAGTAGATCCATGTGTAATTGCTCATAAAAAAAGGATGCAAATGCCCCATGTCTATGCCATAGAAGGGGAATGCTTTAGGAAGATGGCTTCAAATAGCTCAATGCCCATGTGCCAACTCATCAATATGTGTGCATAAGGTAGATCCATGGAATAAGGAGGTCATCATTCAAAAATAGGAGCATGAATCCAAAAGTAAGGTGTCCACAATAGTCAACTGTCTCCATTAAGAACGGGAGGCCCCATCTGTAAGCTATGAGTATGCCTCCATACATGTGCCAAGAGAAAATTAGTGGAGCGTTCCACTGATAATGATAGATACCAACCACGTGTCTAGGAGCAAGGTCACTTTAAGGAAGATCAATCATAAGCCATTTATAAGTGTAAAATACACCCAAAGAGCTAGAGCACTCTAATGAATTGCCTCCACATGTCATCAAGTCATCCACACAAGCTAAGCGCTCCATTGAAAAAGATAGTCCATGCCATCAAGATGCCACGAATCAAATCCACAAAACAAGGGCACTCCATTAGAAGGGGCTATCAACGTGTCATGAGCAAGTGACATAAGAGTGAAACACACCATCATCTCCTAGAGCGTTCTAGCTAGGAGGCGTCAAAACCACATAACACCATCAATAATCATCCCATGGGCTCCCATTCCATGAATTGACAGAGTGTTAGGCAATTGCTAAGCAAACCAAACTCCAAGCATGCCAATGTCATCAAAATGAGAGCATATAAACATCAAAACACCATGGATAAATGACATCCCAAAACTACTATCACAAATATATCATGAAGATCCATCAACCAATCATAAACTGTAATATCCCAAACTGATATTTTGCCTTTATACAATAATCATAGTTGTGATAGTTGCTCAATATACAAATGACATGCATGCCGTGCATCCACTAGAACTCCAGAAATGTGTTGCTTGCTTAGTTGTGACGCCCATGCAAGGTAAAAAGTTAAACATCCTTCTTAGATGATAGTTTCCTTTGGAACAACTTCAATACTTGGAGGATGATGCTAGAACTTTTGAGGTGATGTAGTATGGATCTCCCGACGAGATTGATGGACACATGCAAAGATTTGGAGTCCTTTAGGGATCTTAGCGAATTGATTCACTTGAATAGGGGGCGCCCTTCCTTCCACACACTCTTGCTTGTAACTTCTTTGAGTGTGCAAGAGAGGCCTTGGTAATCATCAAATATAATAATATGGTCCTTCCCATGAGAATGGAAGTGACATGTAGAAGAAATAGAGTCTCTATGGATTAACACGAATTGCTCTGTGTCTCCAATTTGCCCCCAACAGTAAAATGCCACTCCTTTGACCGTTGCTCCTATGTGTGCTAGATCTCTGATGAACACTGAATACCTTGAGGTGTTGATGATAGATCTTAGTGACCTATCCGGAAAGTGATTAGGGTAGATAGATTTCATTGCCGAAAACACTTGCTAGTTGAAGACTCACGCCCTCAACTCCAACTTGCTGCTGCGACTGCTCTTGAAACCAAACTCAAAAGTGAATAATAACAATAGATTCCTTTTTGGTTCGACTTGTCTTCTTTTATAGCTTTTAAGGTTTGCATGACTTAACTTTTGCATGCATGCAATCTAACCTCCCAGTGTCGCATGCAAGGTGAAATAAGGCCCACATGCTTTTTGATATCCACTCCGATGGCCTTCTTTAATCTATTGATGACGTAATTGTTAAATTTTAGCATTAGCATGAATTGTTTTAAAATTTTGCAGACTGTAGGATAACAATAGACAAGTGCAGTGGATACATCAAAAACATCACACACATTGAACGCAAGAGTTTTTCACGGGGAAATCGTTAAAGGACAAAAACCCCTAAAGGATTAGTAATTGATCTCTTCAATCATATGACTTGAGTTTCTCAGAATTATGAGATGAAAGTTCTTCAATAATTTTCAAACGCTAATAGGTTTGAACCACAGATAAAAAAGCACAAAAGATGAATTTTACAAAAAAGTCCAAATTAGGGCTTTTTGCCGTAATTCTTCTAGCTGCCCAAAAATTCTAGATCTACTGCTCGAGACAATTCTTACTGCCTGGAATTGTCCAGAATGTTAGCTCGGATCTGTACTTGCTGTACGGATGTTGCTCGAACCTGTACTTGTCTGCCCAGACGTTGCTGTTGCTGCCTTGATGCCACTGCTCGAGTTCTGTACCTCTGCCCGAGCCTACACCAAGCTACCCGAGACTGTATCCAGCTGCTCGAGCTCTGTATCGAGTTGCCCGAAGATGGAATAGAGCTGCCCCAGATCTGTTGGAGCAACTCGAGGGTGGAGCAGGGCTGCTCGAGCTTTGTCAGGGCTACTCAACGATAGATTTGACTTTCCCGAGGGTTTAGGCTACTACTCGAATGCTGCGCGTGTAAGATCTGGGTTATGAGGTGAACTAATTCTACCCATGACTACTTGGGGTGGACAGATGCTGCCCGTGGAGGAATTCTGTAGGTGCCATGAGGGCTTGATGATGCCCTAACCTGTGATGAGGATGAAGAGGCTGCTACAAATGATCATCGTGAGTGAAACCTTAGCTTTGGCTTTGACTGTAACAAGAGTGGGTGCCCTAGCTAGAAACCTCCATGCTAGGGCATAACCATAATAATTTTTTCTTCTCTTCAAGACCAACAAAAATCTTCGTAGGAGTAGAGTTGTAAGATGATGAGCAAGTGTGTGTACAAAATGAAATGGATTGAACTTCTTTTATAGCCTTTGAATCCCTTGGATGTGGACCAAAACTCAAAAGAACAAAATAATAATATTTTATTCTTTTATCTCTTTGATTTTTACCTTTAGTGGTACTAAAGGTATTTTTGCACTTTCACTTTGACTCAGTGGTCTAAGGGTCCTTATGTATTTTTGAGTTTTACTTTTAGCCTTCTTCAAGTGCCTTGTGGTCAAAACAAGTGGTCATAGGGGTCCTTCATCCCCACTCAAAGTACATCATCATAAATAGAGAGAATTACTAATGCTTTTATCTCACATTCCATGTGCCACCAAGATTGAGTACTAGGTGTCTTAACCAAGGGTAGCTAAGCCCTGGAGAAGATCACAAAGCCCACAGATTGAGGGTAGGAGTACCTCACATGCCCAAACCTGGTTTAGGACTTGTAGTGATATCCTGGTAACAGACCAGGTGCCTCAGCCATAGGCTACATAATTTGACCCAAGGTGAAATACTTGGTAACAAACCAAGCTCCTCCATTCTCCCGGAGAATGGCCCTCGACCCTAGGTTGAGTCCCCTAGTACTAGACTGGTTCATCTTCCTGGTAACTGACCATGTGCCTCCATTCAAAGAATGGCCCCTCAGCTCTCGGTCAAGTCCCCCAGTGCTGGATTGGTTCCACATCCTAGTCCTTGACCCGATGTCCCCATTCAATAGAATGGCTACTCAACTCAAGGTTGAGTTCCCCTAGTGTTGGATTGGTTCTGCATCCTAGTCCTTGTCCAGATGTTCCCATTCAACAACATACTAGGTACTAGGTGTTTTAACCAAGGGCTATGTTACCAGAAACGAGAAACGGGAAACGGAACGAGAAACGAAAACGGTACGAGAAACGGAGTTTATAGGTTTCGCATACAAGAAACGAGGAGAGAGAAAAACAACAAAAATCAAGGTTTCCAGAATTTTAATAAACAAATTCAGTCACAATGAACAAATGTGTTTTGCTCTATTTTTCCATATACCCTGTTTTCAGATTTGGTTTTAGGACCATGATTGTTGCTTGTGGTTAAGAGCAAGTAAAGAAACATCAATTTTTTCAATGTCATACATGAAATATATTCTAATCATCCCTTTTTTCTAAATTGTTATGCCTATAAATTCTTGCTGTTAATTTTCAGAATTGTTACCACTGAAGAATGGATTAGAAAATGTATATGTTTTTTTATAGTCTTCCTCTTAAAATTCCAGGAGAGATATAAATATGTATTAAAGGATCATACAGATTATGAGAGAGTAAGATGAGGTGAGATACCTTCATACAAAATGGATGCCCTTTTTAGGTTTAAATATTTATTCCTCTTAATTTTAAAATCTCACCTCTCTTTTTATGATG